>PVIJ01002178.1:0-168802 GCA_004024925.1 Scalopus aquaticus | reverse complement strand
AAGTGATGTTGAGCATTTTTTCATGTATCTGTTGGCCATTTGCTTTTCTTCTTTGGAGAAGTGCCTTTTGAGCTCTTCTGCCCATTTTTTGACTGGGTTATTGGCTTTGTTTTTGTTGAGTTGTGTGAGTTCCTTGTAAATTTTTGTTATCAGTCCTTTATCAGATGTATTGTGTGCAAAGATCCTTTCCCAGTTGGTAAGGTGTCTGTTAGTTTTGGTTAATGTCTCTTTTGCTGTACAGAAGCTTTTTATTTTGATGTAATCCCATCTGTTTATCTTGTCTTTCACTTCCTTCTCTTTGAGGGATGTGTATTTCAAGATTTTGCTGAGATGTATGTCGTGTAGAGTTTGCCTGTATTTTCTTCTGTACATTTTATGGTTTCAGGTCTTACATCCAGGTCTTTTATCCATTTTGAGTTGACTTTTGTGCAGTGTGTGAGGTAGTAGTCTAGCTTCATTTTTTTGATGTTTCCATATATTTTTTTAAGATTTATTTATTTATGCATATAAGAGCTGGGGTGCAGGCCAGAGGTGTGGGGGATGAGAGGATTCGCCAGAGACAGAGTGGGGAGCAGAACAGGCAGAATGACTGAAATACCCTGCTGCGGAGAACAGTGGGTGAGGTAAGAGAGGTCTGCTGTATCATCTGAGAATCTCCCTGGCTGATGGATACCATCATAGGCTGAGACTTAACCCCTTGTGCCACCAGGGAGACCTTGTTGCCATATCTTGGCTATTATAAATAGTGCTTCAATAAACAGGTTTCCTTTCAAATTAGTGTTTTTATGTTCTTTGGGTAGACACCTCGGAGTGGCATTGCTGAGTCATATGGCAGATCCATTTTTAGTGTTTTGAGGAACCTGCATAAAGCTTTCCATAGGGGCTGGACCAGTTCTACATTCTCACCAACACTTATAGGGGGGTTCCTTTTTTCCCCACATCCTCTCCAGTACTTGTTGTTTTTGTTTTAAATATAGGCCATTCTCACAGGTGTCAGGTGGTATCTCATTGTGGTTTTGATTTGCATTTCCCTAGTGATACATGATGATAAATTCTTCATATGCCTGTTCACCATCTCCATGTGTTCTTTGGAGAAGTGCCTATTAGCTCTTTTGCCCATTTTTTGCCTGGATTGTTAATTCAGTAACAAAATTTTTAAATGGGAATCACTGTGTAGCATATGCTATTGTAACATAGATTATGTAATTTCCAGTGAACCTTAAAAATTTTTTTCACAAAGCTTTACTTTCAAGAAAATGTCAAAATATAGGGGAAATAGCTTGTATCATTTATCCTTCTGTATTTGTGCATTGTTATACCAGACAGTTGATTTAACAATGTATCTGTTTTTAGGAATTGAATTCTTCAGAAAATTCTGTATCATAAAATGACTTCAACTCCTTCAGAGCTTGAAACAGTGGTCTCTGATACGTTTTTGCCAAGTAACTATAATAGGACATTTAAAATAGGGCTGTGATTTCTCCTTATATGCTTAAATAGGCAAAGGAATTTTTCAGATCAAAGCAGGGTCATTGCTTTAAACCTTTTAGTAATTTTCCTGATACTTTCGATTAGTTTTTCCTTATCATGTTTGTTGCCCCATTATGAGCATATTCCTAGTTTTTATGCCATAATTAGGAGACAAATGTAAAACAAAGGAGAAATTTTAAAGGAAATGGTAAAATCCTTCAGGAAAAATATGTGCAGATATGGATCTTAGTTTAAGGGAACATTGGAAAGCAGTTCTAAGTTGTTTCTTCACATGTAAATTTTCCACTTCTTTCAAACTTTGTCTCTAGCTTTTTGAAATTCTGTTTAAGCAACTTTTTCTGTGGAATGTTGGTAAAAGTCTATAAATAGAATCTTTTGACTACTGGAATCAGTTTACATCAGATTTGCTCTTTCATAATAATAGCATTTTTTAGAACAGTCATACAACTAAAACATTACAGTATATCAAATTACAAGCTTCTGGAATTCTATTTTTAATTTCTGTTGTTAGCATTCTTTAAAGGAGTCTGAATGTATTTCCTTTAAGTTTCTTTTAGACAAGGAGGGTGAATTAAAGTGATTCTAGCTTGCACTCTAAATTCCCTCACTTGTAAGTTTGCATAGCACTTTTACAATGATTGAAAAATGTATTTTGTGGTTTGACTGTTTTCTAAAGAATTTAGTACTTAAATGTCCTGTGTGTGTTTTGGGAATTTGACAGCAACACAGTTTGTTGTCACAGCTGCTTTAGCTTTATTGCAAGACATTTTAAAATCACACTTGAAAACAATGAAAATATTTGTATCATTTCTCTCTGTGTGTTTAACAAGCAAAAAATATGACCTACCTTGGTAATTCTGTTTCTCACTGTTCTCCTCCACCATTCCTCTGCTGAAAAGTCTTCTTGTTCCTTGTACAGACTCAATTTCCTGACCACATGCCTTTGCTTTGGCTTTTTCTTCTTTTTGGTAAAAGTTTTGTCATCTTAAAAGGCCACCTAAAAAAAGAAGTGAATTTTCTCTTTTTATACTCAAAGTAATTTTACTCTTTTTCAAGTTCCCTTCTGAATTCTCCATTTCTCTCTAAGATGCCTTATAGTTTTTTGTCTTGTGTTTATCTTTGTATATACTTCATCTCCCCTGTAGTAGCCTAGACTCTTAGGAACAACTGACCTATAAAATTGGGAATATTAAAATAATGACATGCTTTACATGTTTGTTAAAAACAAAGAAACGAAAACCTGTTGCATAATGTAAAAGCTGAAAGATAGTGTTCTTGTCAGAATTATAATATTTTGCTGTTGTTGGGTATGCTGCTAAGTGGTAAAGCTTTTAATGATTTCAGAGTGATAAGCGATTATGGATTGCTTTCATCATTAACAGTTTCTGTTTTGTGCTACCTTGTCAGGAGGGATAGGGTCAATCTGTAATCTGGGATAAAGAGAGAGAGGTCAGCACATTCTTTTTTGTTATAAGTGGACACTAGCTCTAGGATATCAGGACAGGACATAACATTTAGATTTCTGGATGACTTTCATTGTCTTTTAATTGTGATTCCCAGTAAGTTATAAATTCAGATGTAACAAGATATACTGGAGATCAAAGTTCTATTCCCAAATAAGAATAATAGGAATTAGAATCCAACCACTTATCTTGGGTTCAGGATTGGATCCTGGAGAACTGGGTTAAAAAGCTAATAAAAAAGAATAAAATACTGGGGTGGATATTGGTGGTAATAGGTGAAAGAGGTGTGAGAGGGAAATTACAGCAACATACATGCATGGATGCTCAAAAGAAGTACAACCTGGCAAAAAAGATAGAGAAGGTTCAGGGAATTAGTCTTAATGTGGGTGTGTCATAGTACTCAGTCTTTGGGCATGATTTCTTTTCTGTCTTTTCTCTCATAACTTTTTGGTGATATCATCTAGTCACAAGGTTTTAAATACTGTCTATTAGCCAGTTTCTTCCAAAATACACTCAGAATTCAGACTTCCTTCCAAACTCCAGACCCAGTTGCTTACTAGATAAACTTCTATTTGAATATCTAATAGATAGCATAACCTTAATCGGTCATATTAAGTAATTATAATTTCTAGAAAGATCACTCAGCCCCTGTCTCAGTAGCCTGCACTATCTTGCAGTTTTTTTTCCTATCTCAGATGATGCAGTCCATCTGTTTTGTTATTAAGACCAAAATCTTTTAGTCATCCTAATTCCTCTTTTTCTCTCCCTTCACATCTGGTCTGTCAGGAAATTTCTGTTTTCAGTTACCTCTACTGCTACCACCATGGCTATAGGCCGACATCATCTCATACATTAGTGCAGTTGCTAGTTTGAAAGAAATTGATTATAGGCTGCATTATTATGTCTATGATGTGAAATTTCAATGTTTCAAATAGTATTTTTTGGCAAAGAGAATATTCTGCCAAACAGTTCTTTTTTAATTGGATTAAATTGCATTTGTTCATGACATACCCAAGAAGCAACTTTTAACAGGAAACGAAATGACTGTGAAAGACAACATTATACATAAGTTTACCATGTAGGTGATTCATTTGAAACATATTTTGCCTTAAGAATTGAGAACTGTGTTTTTAGCAGCTTGATAGGTGGTTGGTAGGACAATGAGGACCATTGGTCTGCAACTTGACATAGGTCTATTCACTGGTTAAAGGCGCATTCAAATCTGCCTTTCTTCCTTAACACTGCTATTAAAGACATTTTAGATTCATAAAATTTCGGGAGAATACATAGTTGACTTTAATTTTCAAAGAGGATTGATTTTTAGCAGTTTATAATTTTATTGATATGTGATGTTAATTGTGATTACCAGAATCTTTAACCTAGGTTAAAGCTAAAAGTCAGAAAAGATAAATGATTACATTCTAGTGAAAATTGTTTTCAGGAAAGTAATACTGTTCCATATACGTCTGTCAATTTCTTATGATTTGACTTAACAATCAGTATAACCCATTTAGACTGAATAATAAGATCATTGGCAGTCACAGTTCTTTTGTGATTTTCTGTTTTTTGGTTTTCCTGATTTTCCAGTTTCTTGTGTCTGTAACACAGTTTACTTAACATTTATCTTAAAACCTACAGTAAATTCCTTTTGAAGTAGAGGACAAAACAAAGTTCTAAGTTTGTTTTGTTGAGCTTGATTCATAGCATTGTTTTTGGGAAATGTAAAGAAATTTAAAAAATTGCTCCTAAACCTAAACTCTTAGGCACCCATAAGGCAAACATTGCAAAATAAAATTGGAGACCCTGGGCCTCCCCGGTGGCACAATGGTTAGGCTCTGCACTGTGGTGCTGTCGGCAGTGGCGATACTAGTCCAACACCCGGCTTGGGAGATTCCCACATGGCGTGGCAGACCTCTCCTGCCTCACCCGCTGCTCCCCTCAACAGTGTGTTTCTGTTGATATACCTGTTCTGCTCCTGACTCTGTCTCTGGTGAACCCTCTTGCTGCCCCATGCCTCTGGTCTGTACCCTGGTTTGTATGCATAAATAAATAAATCTTTAAAAAAAAAAAAGTTGGAGATGCAGTTGATCACATTTAGTCAGTGCAACAACTGACTAAACTTTAGTGAAGCAGTAAACAAATTCAAACAAAATTCTAAATTCAAACAAGTATTTTGATGCAAAAGTTGGCTTCCATTATTTTTGAAAATTTCCCTCCAAATCTGATGACTTACCAAAGGAATGATCAGTTTCAGAGTACTAAATTAGAAATCAACCTGGGAGTCCATAAATTGATATAAAACATTCCACAAACCCCTTTTATAGACAGAATTTTATCTATATGGCCAATTCCTTGAAAGGGAGACCATAGTTTTTCCCAAATTCTTAAAGAAATCCATGATCTCCTAAAAAGTTTAAGAACTGTTGATTCATATCTTTATAGATAGATAGATACATACATGCATACATACATACATACACACACATATATAGACACATGTATACACACACAGCTGTGGTAAAGTTTTTGAACTAAGTTCAGTTCTTATGACTGACAGCAAAAGTTCTCTAGCTTCCAAGCTCTACTATCTAAATTTTGAAAGATAAGTCAAATCAAGGCATTTTTGTTAATAATGCTAGTATTAGTAGATATATGAAACTCTCTATAGTGTGTTGATTTGATGTATGTAACTGCACAATAACATAGGTATGAACAGACTGGAATATTCATTTAAGTGATTTGTATTTCCTCTGGTTATAATTTTAAGCAGTTTCCTTTCTTTTTTCTTTTTATTCTATATGGTTCCAAACCAGTGAGCATTGCCGATCCTGCTGCCCTTGGCTTCATCATTTCTCCATGGTCTCTCCTGTTGCTGCCATCGGGTAGTGTATCATTTACAGATGAAAATATTTCGAATCAGGATCTTCGAGCATTCACTGCACCTGAAGTTCTTCAAAATCAATCACTAACTTCTCTCTCAGATGTTGAAAAGGTAACCATTAAATCTCTTGCTTGATTGTATTTTTTATTTTGGTGGGATCACAAAGGACACTGGGCTACCCTTCCTCAACCCTCTGAAAAAAATTCTATAAAATGAAAATTATAGTGTGTTCAAAGAAGTTCATATTTTTAAGACTTCAATATAGCTTTTTAAAAACTGATGGATCTAAGGGAAAATGTGAGCAATAATCAATACTTTCAAACACATTTTTTGTGGCCAACATTACCACAATGCCTAAATCAGACAAAGAGCCCATAAAAACAAACAAAAAAACCCCATTTCAGACCAATTTCCCCCACGAACATAGATGCAAATATTCTCAAGAAAATCTTAGCAGACTGAATTCAACAATGCATTAAAAGATTCAAGCACCATACCCAAGTGTGATTTATTCTCAGGTGAAAGAATAGTACAACATCTGAAAATCAATCAACATAATTCACCACATCATCAAAAAGAATGATAAAAAATCATAAACCATATCAATAAGATTTGATAAGACACAATATCTATTGTACTTCAGGTAACAGCCTCATGGAACATACCTCAACATAAGAAAGGCCACATATGACAGAACCACAGCTAATACTATACTCAGTGGTAAAAAACTGAAAGCTTTTCTACCAAAGTCTGGTCTAAAATAAAGTTCACTTTCACCACTATTATTTAACATAGTATTGGAAGTCTTAAGTAGAGCAGTTAGACCAGAGGAGAATATAAAAGGAATTCAAATTGGGAAAGAAATAGTAAAGCTGTCACTCTTTGCAAATGATATGATAATATGAATAGAAAATCTTAAAGACTCCACTGAAAAATAATTGTAAATGATAAATCACTATGGTGAAGTGGCAGGTCACAAAATCAGTTTTTAAAATTGAGTGACATTCGTCTGTGCACACAAGGTAGAAGAGGTAGAAAACAAAACCATCACAATCATTTTATCTGAGCCTTTGCTTTGGTTCTCTATATTCCATTTTTAAGTGACACAGTATGTTATTTGTTTTTCTCCTTCTGACTTATTTATTAGCATAATCCCCTCAGTTCCATCCATTTTGTTCAAAAAGTCAAGAGTATTTTTTGTTGTTGTTGCTGAGTAGTTCCGTTGTGTGCACATAGCACATCTTCCTAGTGAACTCATCTGTCTAGGGAACTTAGGTTGTTTCTATTACTTGGCTATTGTAGATGGTGCGGCAGTGAGCCCAGGATTGCATATATCCCTATTTATTAGTGTTTCTGCACTTTTCAAAATTATACCTACAATGGAATTTCTGGATCATATGGTAAATTTTTTAATATTTTGAGAAACCTCCATACTATTTTCCACTGGGACTGGACCAGTCTATATTCCCACCAACAGTTTATAAGCATTCCTTTTTCTTTACATCTTTACCAACAATTCTTGTTGCTGGTCTCTTTTTGATGTATGTCATCCTCACTAGTGTGAGATAGGTCCTTGTGGTTTTGATTTACATTTACCTGATGATAGCTTTGTTATATATACCTGTTGGCCATTTTTATGTCTTTGGAGAAGTGCCTTTTTAGCTCTTCTGCCCATTTTTTTGATTGAGTTGTTTTCTTGTTGTAGTTCTTTATAGACCTTGATTATCAGCCCCTTACTGATTGTATCGTGTGCAAATATTTTCTCCCATTCAGTAGGTTGCCTTTTTGTTTGAGTGATAGTTTCACTTGCCCTTCAGAAGCTTTTTAGTTTGGTGTAGACCCAGTTGTTTACATATTCACTTTTGTTTATCTTGGAAGAAAATTCACAAATACATCACTGAAGCCTGTGTCATGGAATGTTTTGCCAATGTTTTAGTCTATGTATTTATAGTTATGTGTCTTAACAACCAGGTCATTTACGCATTGGGAGTTAATTTTTGCATATGATGTGAGATAGTGGTCTAATTTCATTCTTTTACGTGTGGTCTTTTCTCCGGCGTATACTCTCACCTCCTTTGTCATAAATTAACTATACATATAGGGGTGAGTTTATTTCTGGGCTCTCAGTTCAGCTCCATTGGTCAGTGTTTCTTTATTGGAGTACCATAGTTTATTTAATTTTATTATTACAGCTTTTTAGCATAGCTTGACATCTGGAAGTGTGACGCCACCATTCTTTGTTAGAAGAATTCCATTGAAACATTGATATAGGTTACCTCGTACCTGTGTATTGATTTTTGGAAGATGGCCATTTTAACAATGTTAATTCTTCCGCTACATGAGTAGGAAATGTATTTCCATTTCTTTGTCTTTTCTGTTTCTTTTAGTACTGTTTTATAGCTGTCATTGTACAGGTCTTTCCCCCTCCTTTGTTAGATTTACTCCTTACATCTTTTTTAAAAATTTTTATTTATTTATGCATATAAGAACTGGGGTGTAGGCCAGAGGTGCGGGATGGGAGTGGTGGTAAGTGGGAGGATTCACCAGACACAGTAGGGAGAAGAACAAATGAATCTACTGAAATACACTGCTGAGGGGAGCAGCGGGCAAGACAGAAGAGGTCTGCTGTGCCATGTGGGTTAGCTCCCTGGCTGGGGATTGAACTCATGCCACAATGGCTGGTGATAGGTTGATAGCACTGAGATTCTAACCCCTGTGCCACCAGGAAGGCCTACCTTACAACTTTTTTGATGGAGTTATTTTTTGATGGGATTGCTTCTTGATTTCTAGCTCATTGTTTACACATAGGGATGCAACTGGTTTTTGTAAAGTAAGGTGTAATCTGTCACTTTGGTGAACTGATTTATCATGACAATTATTTTTTAGTGGGGTCTTTAAGGTTTTCTCTGCGTATTATCATGTCATCTGAAATAATGATAGCTTTACTACTTCTTTTCCAATTTGTATTCCTTTTATATCCTTCTCTTGCCTAATCCCTCCAACTAGGACTTCTAATACCATGTTGAATAAAAGTGATAAAAGTGGACATCCTTATGCCAGATCTTACTGGAAAAGCTTTCAGTTTCATATCAAAGGATCAAACTCATGTCCCATGATATCCCTAGAGGTCAAAATAATGGTTTCTAGAGGCCATTTAAAATTCAAAAACTATATGTAAAAATAAGTGTATATTTTTCTGGACAGAGGGTCATAATCTTTTATCAGATTTTTTTCAACCCTAAAATCAGTGATTATATGCTGTTGGTGTTCAAATTTGTATATCTTAATGCAAAATTATATGGCCACTTATTAAATATCTTCAGTGGAATGTCACACAGATAACTCAGACTCTCTAGATCTGAAACTAAAGACATTATTTCTTCTCATACCCTGAAATCTGTGTCCTCTTCGCTGTATTCCCTGTAAAGAACTGGACCTGCAAATAAAAGCAAGAAAATAGGATGACACTGGAGTCAAATTTGTACCAAAAAAAAAAAAAAAAGATACATAAGATTATGATAGAGATGAGCTTGACAGTTTAGCTCTGAATCTTTTTTAACAGGAGGGAAATTGAAACATTATTATTATAAGATCAAAACAAGAAATCTCATTTCTTGTTAGGACCATTTTGCAGGATCCCATGATCAGATTACCTACATAAATTACCATATTCCTTGACCCCTTACTAAAGATGAACTGTCCATTCTCCCCTGTAAAATCAGCTCCATTTGCACATTAACGTCCACATTCTCATGCCACTTAAAAACACTCTTTTAGCAGTCTCCACACACTCTGCAGTTCCGGTTTTCCCAGTTGGATCATATCCATTAGCATAAAAGTCTTTTTCCAATCTTTAAGAACCAAACACGACAAAAGAAATCTTTTTTGACCTAGGTTCCTTTTGGATCTACTACTGCCATCTGTTCATAGTAAGAAAAACATAGTCTTTCTGCAGTGACCTTTCTTTTCCTCCCTTTTCAGATTGACAGAATTCTAAATCTTCCTAATACATTTCTTAGACAAGGCTTTTAGATTAGATTTATATGTTACTGATAGAGTGCAAAATGATGCAATTTATATGTGAGAGACTCTAACAATATGTATCAAAACTAAATATGAGTTAGCTTTCCATCCATAATCTCAGAATCATTTCATGAAAAGTAACTGAATGTACAAAATGACATAGCATAGGGTCTTCCTGGTGGGCTAGGCTCTGCTGTGGAGCTGTAGGCAGCAGTGACGCCTGGCCGGGGAGATTCCCACATGGCGCTGCCTCGCCCGCTGCTCCCCTCAGTAGTGTTTTTCCGTCAGTCTACCTGTTCTGTTCCCCACCCTGTCTCTGGTGAACCCTCTCGTCACCCCACACCTCTGGCCTGTACCCCAGTTTGTATGCATAAATAAATAAATCTTTAAAACAAAATGACATAGCATAAAACTGTTTCCCAAAACATAATAGCAAAAGTCTGAGAAACAAGTCCTAATTGTCCATTGATGCTAACAGGTCAGTTAAGTAGACGATGCTATAGCTGCAAAATGGAGTTGTGTGCAGCAGTACAAAGAATGAGATCCCTGAACACTGATATGGAAATAACAGTGCAGCTTGTGCAATAATTTTTAGAGTTTTTGACCTTTTGTACAAGACGAAGATAATAAGCTATATATTAAAATTTGCTTGAATTTACATAAGCAACTTTGAAATTAATAAGAACCAATATAACTGATTTACACACAGAGGATTGCAGGGACATTGGGGGGAAAATCTGTTCTGATAGTTTCTAGTCTTATTTTCTATTCTAGGCTATCATACTTTTATGCAAAATATGAAGTGATCATTCTCAAACTGTGAGTTACAGTTCCTTTGGAACAAAAAGTTGTGAATATGTAGTATTTGCTAGTATTTTTTATTTAATTTTATCATAAAATAATTTTTTAAATTTTATTCCTAGATCCACATTTATTCTTTGGGAATGACATTGTATTGGGGTGCTGATCATGAGGTACCTCAGAGCCAAGTAAGTCAAGTCATCAAATTTGTATAGTTTCACACTTTTTAAATTATGTGTTCTACAACATGCTGTTAGGCCATCAGCATTTGTAAGCTGGTAATTCATTTAATGTCATGATGTCAGAATGAAATAATAAAGAAATTTATTCTAAGAATGTCCTTAGAATTATAGCAATCACCAACCAAGTCTCAGCAATTCAGTCTAGGATAGTAATGACCTCTTCAGAATTACAGCAGGACAAATGGGAGTACACTTTATTCCTTCCAATTTAATAGCTGATAGAAGCAGATTGCAAATGTCTTTGATGATTCATTCTTATACTGAAACTGATAGTCTTTGGTGCCAAATCCGTGGAACAGTAGCTTTGATTAGTATCTGTGAGTATAGTTTGTGCTTCATTTTTTTTTTTTTTTTTTTTACTTCTTATCACTTCACAATCATATTGTGCTATGCTTGCAGCAGTAGATGAAGCTATTAGTAATACTTTCTGAGTTCTTAGGTTCCTGATGAAAATTGGGCTGCTTCTGGTCTCTATTTCCTAATTCTGGTTTCCAAAGACTCAATATAAACATGACTGTAATAGTAATTTTAAGTTTTAAAATAATTATATTTCATCAACAAAGATATAACATATAGAATTAAGTTTTATTTAAGGCACTTAGAAGTCAAAAACAAAAATAACTACTAGTGTTTTTATTAATTAAGAAATAAAATCACTTTAGGTTTATAGTGTAAAATTCAAACATCTTAAGTTCCATAAAGGATGAATCATATCTTCAACTTGATTTGGTCTCATTTTGCATGAAAAACACTGTATTTACTTTCTTCAGTTTCAATTCTATAAATATAAATAAAAAAATTAAATTGTTACTGGATATATTGGTTTCATATACAACCTAATTTAAATGTAAATTTAAATCTGTAAATTTAAATCTGTAAAATCACAGATTGTAATTAACTGAAAATGAAGTCATAGTATAAATTGGAGGGAAGTATAAACTACTTGTATTTTGCTATAAATTGGAGGGAAGTATAAACTACTTGTATTTTGCTATCAGAAATCATAAACATTTTGGAAATATTTAATACTAATTGTAATCTGTACTCTGTAATCAGCAATAAGAATACAACAGCCCATGCCTATTGAGTCCATTCATGGGTGCAGACAACTAAATGACCAATTACAACACAGTGTGACAAATGCTCTGTTAGGGGAAATGGCCAATAGTAAGGAAAAGCAGATCTGGACCCTCAAACTAGACTGGAGGATTGGGATAGGTTTGTTAAAAGACTTTGCTTTGAGGTGAGAGCTTAAGGAAATTATACCCAAATGGATGAGTAGTAGAAGGGGCTCACATATTTAAAAACTGATGTAATGAACTTATTTAAATTTATCTCATTAGAGTGTAGTGGTTTCTTTCTGTGGTTAGTTTGCTTTTCTTGGTATGCTTATTGGTCACTGTTATATAATATTCTATAAGTTATGCCAGCTAGTTTGGAAAAAACCTCACATTTTGATTTTGGCTTCTCTGTTTCATCAGCATGATGGAAACGTGTGTGTGTGTGTGTGTGTGTGTGTGTGTGTGTGTGTGTGTGTGTGTGTGTGTGTGTGTGTGTGTTTTCAGTCAGAAGGGTAGTATAGCCAATGTTGGAACAAGGTTTGAGGGAGACACATCTCACACAATGTTGTGAACACCTAAACATTATGCTTATGAATCAGAAAAGGATCAGAAACTTTTCTTTAAATGGTCTCGAGTCATTGCAATACACGAAATCTCTTCTAAGTTATCATAATAGCATAAAATTATATTTAATATACTTTGAGTATATTGCATTTTTTTGAATGTTAAGAAATTGTTCATTCCCCACAATGAGGGGTGTGTGTGTGTGTGTGTGTGTGTGTGTATATAGTAACTATTTTTTAAAATAATTGATTAACAAAAAGATAACCATTTTTTCATAGGAAAAAAAGGACTTTCTATAATACTTCCTATCTTGGAAAGATACATGTTAACCACCTTCAGCTAATAATATTTTTTAGATCATGCAAAAGTAAAATGCTGTTAGATAAGGAATCATTTCCTCCAAATATTTGAGCTATGTTTGGTATATTCCTGTGATTTCTGGAATGGCTTATCTTGTGTTAGATAAAAAATTTACTCACACTTGTAAACATGACTTTTCCTTTCTATATTCAGCCAATCAAACTTGGAGATCATCTCAACAGCATACTGCTTGGAATGTGTGAGGACGTTGTTTACGCTCGGGTTTCTGTTCGGACTCTCCTGGATGCTTGCAGTGCCCACATTAGGAATAGCAATTGTGCACCTTCATTTTCCTATGTGAAACAGCTGGTGAAACTGGTTCTGGGAAATCTTTCTGGGGTAAGCTACAGTTCAAATTGGTACATATTGATCATATTTTAAAGTTTAATAGTATATCAAAATTTTCCTTTTTTAAAAAATTAAAGGTACTATATAGATAGCATTCCTTTTTTGTGTGTTTTAAAGATTTATTTAAGCATACAAGCTGGGGTACAGGCTAGAGGTGTGGGGCGGTGAGAGGGTTCACCAGAGACAGTGGGGAGCAGAATAGGCAGATCGACAGAAATACACTGCTGAGGGGAGCAGCGGGCGAGGCAGGAGAGGTCTGCAGCACCATGTGGGACTCTCCCCGGTCGGGTGTCAAACTCACGTGGCCGTTGCCAACAGCTCCGCAGCGCAGCGCTTAACCGCTGCACCACCAGGGAGGCCCTAAATAGCATTTTCGCAATGAACATTAGGAACAGAAGATTGAACTTTTTTGTACTGATGCAGTTTATTAGAAAGAGTACTTAAAATTCAGAAGCCCTGTCATTAAGCTCTTAGATTTTATGTGCTAGTATTTTTTTTCTGTTTATGAACTTTATTCTAGAACTTATCATGCAATCAGAGTATGTTAGAGTTAACAGTGTCCAGCCTGACCTCCTTTCTTACATCTTTGCCTAAGGAATTTTAATACATGTTTCTCTTTATTGTGAATGCCTGGAGGAAAATACATTGATGTGAAAAATGGGCTTTAAAATTACTTACATGCACTTCTTTTGTAGCCATTTATTTGTCTTTTTTTCAGGCTGATATTTAGATCTTCTCAGACTGAAACCCTCCCCACCTTCTCTGCACATTAGCATCTGGTGTGCCAGGGGAATACATGCTTGTATATCCCTGCCACACTGCACCAAGACCTGAACTCTTTCATTTTCTCTCTTGACCTTGGATATAAAGAATCCCAAGAGCAACAAACCATAAGTAATTAGTCCTACTGCTACATTTGTTAAGTTATATTCTATCCTATTTTTCTTAGTACTCCTTGATATTAGATATCTATTCTGCTTACATTTTATCTGCTCTTACCCTTTAGGGTTATGATACCTAAGTAGTGTTCCCCCTTACCTTGTGTGGGCTTCAGATTTGCTGCTGTCACAGTTTCGTGCTGGCGTCCTCATAAGTCATCCTTAGGGGTTTAGTTCTGCCATCTTACCAGGAGGTCATGACTACCTGGAATTGCACATACTTTGCCAGGTGATAAAAAAGACAAATGGTTTGTAAACTGAACCGCAAGGAGCCTCTGTGGTAATGGAGTGAGGGGTACATAGGTCAGAGAGGCTGAGTGAATGGCATGATTCTTGGCTGCTTCTTTTCCCTCCTTTACTAGAGTTGCTGAAGTTTTAATTTGATTTGTTTATATTTCTACAAATGATCTTTATTTGAACAAAGGTAAAACTACTAAAAATGTAAGAAAGGCCTTTATCCAGAACGAGATTCCTATTTATTTTCAAATATATTTTTAAAATCCTCTATGAACAAATAAGCTGGAGGAAAAACTATTTAAAGGAAGTTATGTATATTTTTCACTGCAGAGCTTTAAATATGTTAGACTATATTAGCAAATTTAAAGGGGGATAGACACATAGGTAAGACATTTCCCAAACTTATTTGGGTTTTTTTTTCCATAGATAGCTCAAACTACTAATGTTTTATAAAACTCCTTTTAAGAAATGCTGGTTTGTACTAACTCCTTCAAGTTATTAATGAGGAAATTGAGAACCACACATCTTGTGGGACTTAGTTTCCAATTAATCAATTCAGGTATTTTTCCATTAACCTCCTGTCAAATTGTTGTCTGCTGATTTTACGCTTGCATAGTAAAATTGCTGAATATTTTTTCTTCTATTTTTCCATGAAGAAATATTCCTCCATGAAATTCTATCAACCCAGTAGTTGCCCATATCAGATAAAACATCTCCATTCCTTTGAGGATAGCACACTTAGTTCTGCTTGTTATAGTAGATACTTATTGTTCATCTGCATGTCAAACCTGTGCTAAATTGAATGAAATATTTATCTTCTAAGAACTCTTTAAAGTTCTACATTTATTTTTTAAATTATAAAATATGAAAAATGGTATGAAAGCAATAAAAACTTTAAAAGCTTGGCATTTTGAGGGGAAAGAATACAAATACAAAATATGACTGCATTTAAAAATAGCACTTTCAACTATATCTGTAGATGAGATAAAAAGTAATCTTGAATAAATGCTATGATATAGGAAAGATCATAGTATGTTTGAGAATTGGTATTAAGTATGGTAGACATTTGTGACGATCATTATTTCACTGTTTATTAACTGTTTCAACATCCTTAGAATTTTTCTTTTTACTATTTTTGACTAATCTGTTTTGAAAATCATAATATCTACCATATCAGGGTTTTTTTGTTTGGTTGTTTTTTGTTTTTTGTTTTTTTGAGAATTAGAGTATGTAAGCTCTTAAGTGCTTAGATATAAAGCATGTAAGTACCTGCAATATAGTAATTGCTCAATTAATAGCAGCTGGTGTTAATAGTAATGTCAACTCAGGAATTTCCAAAGATACCAGATGTCCTTTATCTCTTTAGTTGCTGACAATATAATGCAATCTGAACCAGTATCATTTACGTCATTTAAATAATAATAATATCATTTACACAATGTTTTTATTTAAGACTTATTGTAGGTAGGAAACATGATTCCTTGAATATACTATCTTAGATGGACTTAATCCATATGCAAGAAAGTTTCATTAATAGAGAAATATTAAAATTATATATGTGTGTGAATATGTATTTGTGCGCACGTGCATTCTTGGTGTTAAATTTATGTAAATTCTCTTTTCATTTATTTCTTGAAATTTTTCTTTTAATCATCTGAATAAACTTTGTTCTAACTTTTTATCCCTGTACTATGGCATTTGCTTTCATTTGATGATTTATTTTAAACATATCATGCCCCCCAGTTAAAGTTATTTAAAAATTAAGACTATTTAAGGATTTTATTATCAAGAGGTCTCAAAAGAGCATAGATTTAAATTTTACTGTCATCCTTTGATATAAACTCATTTAGTTTAAAGACAGTATTTCTTAAATAATTTCTAGCAGACAAAATCTACAGAATTATTTTTGAAAATAAATTGCTATCCTCAATGCATAGATGCAATCATGAGAAAGCTTTCTTATACTGGAATTAATGTTTTTAAAATCAACATCTAACTTGACAGATGAAAGTACTAGTTTTGAAAAAATGAATTTTCCACATTTACTGTTTTCAAATAAATGAAATTTATCTTTACAACTTTTGCCTTGACTGCCTTGTTTGATAATTTGCATTACTTTTTTAGTAACTACTTCTTGCTTTTTATTTCCTGAAGATGAATTGGCCAGAACTGGGCTACATAAATCTTATTTAGCAAAAATATAAATTAACAAGAACAAAAATAAACGTGCAATGTCTTTATTTACCGCTATTCCCCTCCCCCCAAATTGTCTATATGGTATCAGTCCATAGTAATTACTATGAAAGGAAAAGGGAGATTCTTTTGTCAAATTTGATTCTTGATTACCTGTGTATAGACGGATCAGCTTTCCCGTAACAGTGAACAGAAGTCTGATCGAAGCCAGGCTATTCGAGACCGATTGAGAGGAAAAGGATTACCAACAGGTAAGAGTATATTAATATGAAAATTATAAGCCTTAACCTATCCCACTTTCTTCATGAACTCATACTCAACTGACTTGGAAACCTGATTATTGTGACCATATTAGAACATAAGTGTGCAAAGTAGAGACAGGAAAGAGATAGGAACACTTGCTATGTTAATATATAAATCCATAAAAATAATGCAGAAAATGTTGTTTATATAGTCACAAATACCACAGTAAATTATTTCCTTTTTAATATTGTTATTATAGCAATGATGTCATTTATTAACTTTATCATGGTATTTATTAAATACACCTTTTAAAGTAAGATGATAAAGAGTATATGTTTTTTGAGCACAAACACTATTCAAACAAGTTTCAAACAGCAACATTCTTACTGTGCTCTGTTATTTGTATCCCCGCTTTTTAATGCTAGTTACGACCCATTAAATTGATTTTATGACCAACTAATTTCTTGATTTTGCAGTTGTCAAACACTGCCTTAGATTACCAAAACTCATGAGTTGGGTGTTTTGCTATTTGCCAGTAGCGTCTATTATGGGTTGTATGTCACTATTAAATTGATTTTTGAAGGAATGAGTAAAACTCAGAAACATAAAATGAGAATAAAACATAATTTTTTACATGAAAAATCATTTTTCAGTATTCTCAGGCTTGCCTTATTTATAAAATGAATGTTTGATTTTGTTGATTTTTCTTTTTATCACTTTGAGTGATAAAAAGCAATAATAATAACTGTATTAATCCCAAGCATTAACAAGTATTTTGCAGATGAAATACTTTATTGTCTTAAATGGGAGTGGGAAGAAATAAATATTTTTAGATACACCCTAAATAAATATTACTAAGATATATTTTAATTAATCAGATAATGAACACAGCTATCTTATTTAAAACATATCAGAAACTCTTTGTGAAAATGAAATGTAGGTACTTGATTATCTGGACCAAATTTATTTTTGCAGAATTCAGAACTATCGTAACTAAAAGGGAAGAATATGATCTAAGACAATTTACTACTTATCTTGAGAAGTCAAAGAAAAGCAGTAAAATAATTTCCAATTCAGTGATTCTGTAGTGGTGCAATTGGTGTCTCTTTTGGTACCTCCATTGTGCTTACTGTTAACAAGTACTATTCTTCTAAAAAAGTATCTTAGCTTTCATTTCATCGATATAATAAATTTCTGATAAAATAAGTTTCCTTTGCTAATACACATACTAGTTTATGCATAGATCAAAAAGAAAACAGGAAGCAGACTTTAACTTGGGTTTACAGTGGTTTTGATAGCAACTTAAAGTTTTTTTTACCCTTTATTGTGTTTCTTAGTGTGCTTATGTTCCCATGTATGTGAACACATTTTCTTCCAGGCAGAAATCTGATTCTCTTCATTTTAAACTATACTAGGACTTAGATAAGATCCAGTGTCAAACTTGGTATTAAGAATAGCAGTACATTGCTAGTCCATCAAGTTTTTTTAGCCAGTCTACTGTTTTAGAACTGAATAATAAGAGGAAATTATAGATGAACACTAACAGCAAGCTTAAAGGAATTTTTAAGGGGTAATGAACTTTCAACACATAATGAACCTTACTAAGTGAAATACTAGATTTCAGAGAAATGATTCATTCCTTTATCTTTCTTTCTCCGACTGCTCTTCTCTCCCTTCTTCCTTGCTTCCTTATTTCTCTTTGCTGTTCTTTCTCTAGTCGCTTTCTGAAACTCCCTTCTATCATTTTTTACTATCACAAAGTAGCATGTCTTGGAATGAAAGTCTGTTTCTTGTTGACTTATTAAATATAATGTTGTATTATTAAATATAGTTTAGATTATATTATTTTCAATGATTCAGAGTCTTTTATAGACATTATTACATAATATTTTAGAAGTAACAATTAGAGATTGAACTAAATCTATACCTACTCTATAACATATCTTAAATAGCATGTTGCTTATTTGTCATTTACACATATGCATATATTTTTAATAAAAGTCATATACAAATGTTAAGCTTCCTGGATGTGTAGAAGCTAGGGATAAGGAAAATCTTCATTAAGTATATTAGCTTTTGTAGGTCTGACTGAAACAAAGTGAGTATTTGTTGATTGACTAGATATGAGAAAAGGTTTTATAAAATTACTAGATTTGTAATATGATTTTAATATGAGACATTAGTTTATTTGTTTAGATAACCTTTTTGTAAACATTAAGTTGTATGAAAAGCAAAAAGAAATGAATTGTAGCTGACCATCTTGGCTCATATTATTAGATAATTTTCTTATTAGAATATCTGAAGTTTTTAACCAAATGATTAATACCTTTTATTTGTGACTTTTGTTTTATAAGACTTAGTGTTATTGTCTTATAGCTCTTTAGAAACATTGTGACTGCTCAAATGTAGATATATTGGGATTGACTCTAAGTGACTTTTTAAAAATTAACAATCACTAACTGTTCATTAACTTTATCTTTTAATAATCATATCTCATTTTTGGAGAATAAAAATTTCCCCATACCTAAACTAAAGAGAATGTGTAAAGAATCACAGTTTGTCAGAATAAGTCAAATTTTATTTATGCTTATATTTGGGGGTAAAATCATGGTCCTTATACTTAAAGAAACAGTACTCTTTTGGATCAAATGTAATGGAAATAATTTTAGTTATTGCTTTCCATCATACTGCTCTACAAGGGCTTTTATAAGACCACATGTCAAGGACAAAATTAACAGAATAAACCAATTATAGCCATTACCAGAAAGAAGCAAGTAGCAGCTGATAGTGGCATTTACTAATTTAAAAACTTCAAGATTAAAAAAAAATTACCTCTTGAAGAAGAAATATTCTTCTAGGACATCATTATTACTTTTAAGCAGTAACAGTGACTGTCAATGGTCACTTGCAACAAAGTCACTTTGTCATACCTCATTAGTAATAAAGCATTGTTATTCATGCAAAGCAACCTAAAACTTTTATATATAAAACCATATTGTGTTAGTTTTAAATTAATAGACTCCAAACAGACTTTTTAAATAAGGAACATGTCAAGGTGGGCAGTAAGAACCAAAATTAGATTAAAATAAGTTAAAAAAAAAAGAGCAATTTTAGGGATAATACTTTGTTATCTAAGTAGTTTGACTGTTCAGATGAAACAAACCATTTTCATCTATGAATAAACAGTCTTAAAAGGTCTCATATCTTATCTCTTGAGATCTGTCACAGAAGCTCAGACCGAACATAGTGGGCCTTCTGTCCCCACTTTGTTATTTAATACTACCAGTGCTGATAAAATTTCTTCACTAAGCAGAAAGAAATCAAACATTTCCTGCCAAGCTTAAGGTGGAAACATATACCGTGATCAGATCAGCGTGATAGTGCTTCAGAACTTGGGTGTGTTGATGATATCATGTTTCTTTTTTTTATGTACTTGCACACATCTGTGAAGACAGATGGGGAATTGGGAGCCTTTTTTAATACTGAAATGTCATTTCAAAGTTAGCTTCTAAAAGATAATGTAAATATTTTGAGCAAGTAGGGGTCAGGGGAAAGATGAATGATGACAGTTAAGGATAGTGTTCATATATAACAAAAATAGTTAAAACTTTATAAATACAAATATACTTTAAGATACAAATGTATTTTACAGGGATTTTTTAAACTAAAAGAAGTGGAATGAGTACTGTTATGAAGATGATTTTTATTCTTAAAATCTTTTATTCATAGGACATTTTATTGTTCCCATTTAGTTTCAACAAGCTGTGCACTCTCTAAAATAAAATGCTTTTGGTTCCATTTTAAATTTGGACATTTGCCATTGCATGTAATGTGCTGTAAGTTTTCTCTGAACTCAGAGTCACCTCAAGTGATAGAAAATTGACTTATAGTCATCTCCTATACTATTTTAAGTACTGTGATTTTTTTTTATTATAAAATAAATCGAAGACTTTTGTAAGAGAGCTTTTGATTTCTGTTTTCATGATTTCTTCTCAAAAGAACTGTTAAATTACCCTTCAGTAAATAATTATATGCTGAGGAAAATAATGCAGAAACAAACTGGGGAGGCAAAATTTTATGTTGCCCTTGTTCAGGAGAGTTCATAATAGTTTTTATGGTTCATAATGGATAAATAGTTCATTTATCTTGTCATCTCTAAAAATGCATAACAAATTATTTCCACATTTTTCTAGATGAACGAAGAGAAAAACATGGCAATTAAGTGACTTGCTTACACTTAAGAACTGAATGGGGAAACTAGAATAAAATCACAGGACTTGACTGTAAGCTTTCTGGTAGCTTATGTCACTAAATTGGCTTCAAATATTTCCAAAAAGTTATATAGTCTGCATCTACTCTTTAGGAATCTCTTTTTACAGGAACTGAAAATACAAAACAAGTAAGATATATGGTCTCTTATATTATAAGATAGGGATGGACAAATGAGTGGAGTGATGACAGACATATAATAAATAATAGATAACTTTAATACAATGAAATAAATGTCACAACAGAGGTCCAGCATGCTCTGTGAGTATTATTGAAGGGGCTAATAACTCTACCAGGATGGTGAAATATCAAGGAAAATTCCACCTGGAATCTTCTAAGAGTAGTTCCAAGGGCACTGCTTTTAGAAATAACAATTCAGTTTGCTATGATCAGAATGCACAGTGAGTGCAGCTATTAAGTGAACTTAATTATTTCAGTGCTATTTATTGCCTGTTAGATAAAGTAAGTATTGCTATCATAATCAAAGCACATGTTTAAAGCAGTTGAAGAAATTGCATTTTATTTAATCTAAAATATACTAATATACTTACTAAGTGGCTCTGGTATTAACAGTACATCATGTTCTCTGGTTACTGGACTGAAACATGTAATAAATGAACCTAGAATTTCTAAAGTGATTGAATTTGTAGTGTTGTCAGAATACTCAATTTTCTCCGAGTTTTTATTACTTGTTGGTAGTCAAAATATTATAAGAAGGCAGATTGCTGAGTTCCTTTGTGGTTATACGATCCTTACATCTTTTCAACTCTCAATTTTTATCTAGTGTATTCTGTTTTCAAGAATATCCTCTATTTTTAAATAAAATTTTAAACTAATGGGTTTCAAAATATGGGTTTGTTCAAGAATGTGATTTACACCTGACATGGACAGCATTTTAAATTATCTTAGAAGCTAAATTGAATCGGTGACAATCTTGTGCCTAGATGTGGTATGGTGTATTTCTCTTTCTACCCTAGTCTTTCCTATATTTCTTACATGACTTGCCCCAAATAATAATGTTATCCTTGTTTGCATTTAAGTGGATCCATGTTCAGGGGAAGATGAGTTATAAGAAAAACGCAATGTCTGAATGAATCTAATTCTCAACTAAGCAATTTTTTGTTGCCATTCTGAAGTGAATTCACTCTTCTAAGATTTTTAAGATGAAATTTGTAGTTAGGTGATTGAAGGTTATATTTGTTACCGTAACGAGTAACTGACTTCTTCAAATGAGTAATAAACAATCTATTATAGGAAAGTTTTAGTCATTATATTGTAGTACATATATAAATGGGTAGTCAAAGAGGAATCCTAAAATGTTATACACAGGAAATCATCTGTGTTATAGGGTTAGTACTAAAATTTTATTTTCCACTTAAGAAAAGTAAAGTTCTGTACCCCACACTTACTCTCACTTATTCATCATGTCACTGAGAAAATTATTTAAAAAATTTCAGCTAATATTTCAGTTTGAAATAATACATTTATTTTCTGAAATAATTTACATATTTATTAGTTATAAAATTTTAATTTGATTCAAATAAATAATTTTAAAATCTTTAGTTGTGAGAAATAAACAAAAACTTATGTGCTTAAGCTTTCCAATTGAGCAGTCTTTATATTATCCTTCAGGCCTGTGCCTGTGTCACTTAATTTTATGACATACAGGGAGAAGGAAATTTAATCTCCATGTGACGATTTTTACGTTGAAATAAAGTTTTTTGTACCTGAAATACTGATACTTAAAACAAACTAGATGAAAAATTATGTTTCTTACATAATTTCAATAGTCAAACTATCTGAATTTCAAACAAATTTTTTGAGATTACCTGATCATAATAGAACATTAATACTTAAGAATTCCAAATGCTGCAATTTTTTTCCATCTAGAATGTAGGAAGAATTCTTTGTCTCTCTTTTAAACATATTTATTAAATTGCCAGAGTATGCCAGGACTTTATATTAAAGTAATACATGTTTGAATTATATCTTTAGAAGTTAAAAGAATATATTCTCCATTCTATTGTTATCCCAGATCATATCATTGGTATTAGAAACTTTTATTTTTAAAGACCAAATAATTCTCCTCTGATGAATATAAAATACTACTTAAAAAGTTCAGTTTACTATTTCATTATATAAAAGTCATTGGACTTTGAAAAATTATGCAAACATAGCATCTCTCCACTTCTTCTTTCACTACTTCCACCATCCCATTTCATCTCTGATCCTCCATTTGGATAATTTAGAAAATTCCCAATGAAATACTTCCATTGTCAATAGTAAGATTACATTCCAATTATTTTCTAAAACTTCTGTGCATACATGATAGATTCTTATCATTCCAGGAAGAAGCTCTACTTCTGATGTACTAGACATACACAAGTCTCCATTTTCTCATCAGACCTTTCTTAACAAAGGGCTTAGTAAATCTATGGGATTTCTATCCATCAGAGACACACAAGATGAGGAAGATTATTTCAAGGACATTTCATCAGACAATAATTCAGGAAATGAAGATTCTGAAAATACCTGCTCCCCTTACCAGTTCAAAACTAGTGACCCAGAAAAAAAAGTTCTCCCTGGCAGTGATGTGATTCCCAAGAAGAAGATTTGGGCTTCATCCTTGGACTTGCTATGCACAGCTGACAGAGACTTCAGTTCTGGCGAGACTAGCAGATACCCGCACTGTCTTCCTGGATCAGTAACAGTGAGGACTTCTACTAATCCTAGGAAAAAAGAGGCAAGGTACTCAGATGGAAGCATCTCCTTGGATATCTTTGGCCCTCAGAAAACAGATTCAATGCTTCCCACACGAGAACTACCTACCTCCTCAGCAATATCAAGTGCTTTGGATCGAATCCGAGAGAGGCAAAAGAAACTTCAGGTTCTGAGAGAAGCCATGAATGTAGAAGGTTAGTAATTTGTGTGTGTTCGAGAGAGAGAGAGAGAATTGAATGGCTATATTTAAAATTGCATTTTGAAATAAAGGGTCATTAAACCATTCCACAAGTCTTATTTCCACTGTCAATCCTTTGTAACAAGATTAGACTCTCTTTTCTCAATTTTATTCTCTCTTCCAACAAAATCACAATAAAAAGTAAACTGCTTCCACAGTATCATCCCTATTGAACATGTTCAGTCCACTCAATTTATAGTTCAATGTTTTGGGTAGTATATTTTTAGATTGTAAGTTTCTCAAGGACAGGAGCTATGTTTTCTGTTTTTTAATCCTTCATAGCATCAGCTGTCATTTCTTGAGAGGCTTCAGCAAATGATTCATGAAGGTTAGCAACAGAATCAAAATCAGCAATCCTAAGTAGGCATAGTGCATGGTGATGGTGCAGTCATTCCACCTGTTTCAAAAAACAGATTTGGGGAACTGACATATGGAATTATGGTTTGTTTGGTCTAAATGAAGTTTTAAATCTATGCTTTAAAAATCTTAGTATTTAACTTTATAAAGTCAGTTGCCCTAAGTTTAAATTATTTACTCCATTTAGTGACTACATGATCCTTCAACAATTGGATTTATTCAGTCTCAGTCCACATTACCCCCTTTGTAAAATGGGCCAACAAAATAGATTAATTGGGTAATGACTGTAAAGTGATTAACCAAATTATTACTTTATTGGTATTTAGGGACATGATATAACCTTAAAAATAAAAATTCTTACCTACAGGGCAAAACTGTTTCAAAATTGCCTAGTATACACATAAAACTATATTGAGTAGAATAAAGCTATTATTCTAACATATGGGAAGAGGCCATTCTTAATATAGATGGGTGGAAGAGAAAACAAAAGAATTTTCAATCTAAGCCAATGTATTTTTAGACATTAAAGTTTTATACCTATCTTTTGTCTCTTAGACATAACCTGTGATATAATTGATCAAAGGGAACTTCAAGGTACTTTCTAGCTCAGCAAGAATAGTGACATAATCGTGGGTCATATTCTTCTTTGAGATAATTATTCCAATAAAATATCTCTGTTTTATAGATTGCCTTTAAAGTACTGTTAAAGGTTTCTGATATGTTTTAGACATAGTTGTAGAACTGAGCATTCTCTCCACATTGTACTTCTAGTAAAATAAACTTTGTGATGATTTTTAAATTCAGTAATTGCAAATTAGTAAATAAAATATAATTATGGAGGAAATTATTGAATACTTAATATTTCAAGTTTGTATATAATGTGCATTTTAAAAGACATCCAATTTTACAAAATGATCTTGATCTTAAATCGTTCAAAGACAGAAAATAAAAATTTAGAAATTTGGTTTTTGTACTCTTTCACTCTTTAACTCTGATCAGCAAACCTTTAGCATTGTGACAGCAAAGAACAGACTTTCTGTAACTCAAAAAGGTGCCCTTTTCAGAAGTTTTATGACTGTTTAATATTGCACAACAGCTAATGTGTGAATAATAATTTAGCTTGGCCCTCTTAGAGCATCCCCTCATGGAGACATTTATCTAACAAATCTATTCCATTGTGGGCAAAACAAAAACAATACTCAATTACTCAAATAGATAAAGCTGTGGTCAACTCACAGTACAAATAGGGAAGATATATAGCTATCTAGATGACTTTTCTAACATTTAAAAATTTGAGTAGTATCTTTTCTTGACATATAAATACTAAAAATAAAATAATGCATTATGTTCTCACATGTGATCTCATATACTGCAAGATTATTTGACTTAATATTTTATAAATCAACAGTAGTGTAAACTAGTAAAATTTTGAGAAAAGTGGTTTTCATGCTTGAAACTTGGTTTGGGTTAAACAGTAAAGAATTAAAACATTAATGAAAATATATTTAACCTATTAAATCATCCATCGCTAGTCTGTTTAATATATTTTGTTTGAATAGGTTATTTTGTTGATTACTTCAAAATGAATAGTAAGATAAATTATTATCTTAGTTTGCATGTAAGCTTTTTATCTTCTCAGGTTCTGTGTATGTGTTAAGATCAAATAGACCGACTCATTTCCATATATTCCTGTATCTCTGTACAGATGATGTATAATCTTAGTAGACTCTTATCTTTTCAAAAAATAAGAGTGACAAAATGACAGGTTGTTATAAAACATAATTTCCAGATTTAGAAATTACACATTTGTTATGAGATACAGAGATTTTTTAATACACTTTGAATTATTTGATAAGGGATCATTTCTGTCCTGAAAGCTTTCTGTGCCATTGAAGAATTTTCAAAAGCATTTTGAAAAGGACCTAGCCTTTCCCCCCCAGAGTATATTTTATAACCAAGTTAAACAAAACATATTGAAAATGTTGGTTTATTATGGAATTACACTACCTTAAATAAACTCCATTATCATATAGCAACTTGCAAGTAATAATACATTATATTTGCTTTAGACTAAAAGCATTATTCATAGGAATGTTTGAGATTTGTAATTTAAAGAGAATTAGTTTTTATTTAGTTGAGTAGCTTGCTGGTTTTATTTTGTCCTTTTTCTAAAAGTGAGATAATTTATGTTAGCTGTACAAATAAAAGTGCAGATTGCTATATGAAGATTTTAGCTAGTATAACAAAGATAAACAGAATAGGAAATAAGTCCCATTTAATCATAATGAAAAGTAGGTGCCACACATCCTTTTTGTATGTCATAAATCAAGCAGAACAGTGGATATTACTAACATGCCTTCTCCTGTGCATATTTCTTTTTAAATGTTCTTGTTTTAAGCATTTTGAAATATTAATAGTGCTCTGTACAACTTTTGTGACCTTTAAATTTTGCATTGCTAATGGATATCGGTAATTTTATTTCTTTTATTTTTTTTTAAAGATTTTCTTTTTATTTATACATACAAGCTGGGGTACAGGCCAGAGGCATGGGGCGGCAAGAGGGCTCACCAGAGACAGAGTGGGGAGCAGAACAGGCAGATCAGAAGTACACTGCTGAGGGGAGCAGCGGGCGAGGCAGGAGAGGTCTGCCGCACCATGTGGGTTTCTCCCCGGCCTCGTGTCGAACTCGCGTTGCCACTGCCTACAGCTCCACAGGGCAGCGCTCAACCGCTGCGCCACCGGGGAGGCCCGGATATCAGTAATTTTAAACTATGAAGTCTTGGAGCACATGTTGTGGGGCTTGTGGCAGGTTATTAACATGCCCTAGATCACTTAATTAGTTAATAGAGTTTTCATCATTATGGAAGATTGTAGATTTCCCTCAAAGATTTTCATTTTTATCCTGAAGATTTTCCTTTACCTGTTATTTTGCAATTTTTCAGAAAGAAGTATTCCAGTGTTCATTGAACTGATAGAACAAGTAGAAGAAAAGAAATCAGTAAATTTTAGTTTGTTCTTTGGGGCGTGCAAGGATGATCATTGAACTGGTAGTGAAGACAACTGTCTCCTTTGTCCTCAAATGTATAGCCTATTCCTTAGCCCAGGCCCCATCCTCTCGAATTTATCTAAATCATCTGCGCAGCATCCTCTCAGCTAACGACATCAACTAGCCCAGATATTAAAATCGTGGAGTTTGAATGGAAGGAATCTGGCTTCCATTTCAATCAGGTATCTCATTTTCAGAGACCCAAAGTGGACTATTTTGCCAAAGGAGATACATAATTCATATAGAGCTGTGTTTAGAATACAGGTCTCTTGAGACCGAGAATAAGACTTTTTCCACGCTGCTAATCTGGTTTCAAGAAAAAACCAGATACATTTTTGGGAAAACCTTTTTACTGCCTGGGAAATTGAACATTCAGGTAACTGCCTAAAAAATCGCTTAAGTCTCTTACTAATAAACTTATATAATTTTTAATACAGTAAAATAAGATACTGTTATTAAAGTAAGGCTCAAAATGAGTCATAAACCACCCTGAATAGATAGGGGTTAAGGTAGAACTCCACTGTATCACATGCTCTGCTGTGGTAGATAGCGTTTTGGTGGGGTTCCAAGGTAGGATCTGCAAAATGGTTCTTCGTAGGTAGCGAGATAAGGGAGTAAACTTAATCTCCTACAACAGTGGTTAGCATTAAGTACTCTGATTTTGGGGGGAACAAAATGAGAAAGTAATAAAAAGATCCCAAGAAAGGAACTGTAGTTAAAGTTTAGAAATTATAGACATAAGATTATTACTATACTAGTAAGTCAACCTGTCAGATAATCCTCCACCGAAAGCAGTAGGAGCAGCAAGAAACATGACTTAGATTTTCTTTCCTGGAAACTAATTTTAAATTTTGATGTCACTCTCTCTTTTTTTGCTTCATTTTTTTTTTTAAATTTCATTTTCACCTCAGCATAGGACAACCTTGTTCTTCAACTCTCTTCCTTTCTTCCTTGCCCCCAGTATATTTTTTCCACCTCTTTCCAGTTCATGTGGTATCTGAGAAGTTGTCTGTTTTCAAATCGGAATATCTGTCTTCATCTGTCTTGTGATGTAATTAACCACACACTCCTTATCCATTGCTCTGTGGGTTGGCAACACATTCCTGATTATGAGAGACTGACTTGGAACCAGTATTGTGAGTATAGTATGAACAGCACTCCACACCCAGGGTGGGGACCACAAATAGCATTTTACTTTCAACAGTCAAAATTCTTCTGTGTACTGTATAATACTAGAAGGGAAAGTATGAAAAACAGATATAATTAAATCCTACAAAAGTGACTATTGTTATTATTTCCTTTCTTTAAATTCTGTGACCTCCTTTCCTAGCGCTTCTACGATGGGACTGCCCTGTGAATACAGACAGCTTAAACTTAGTGTTGTGCAATTAGACTATGTAAACACTCAAGTATGTGAGCCTGTTCTCATTATTGAGGCACTGCAACGTTTCATTTTTAAGAGAAAACTGAATTTTAAAGTTTATATTATTATACTAACATTTCAGAAAAGCAAGGGAATGCTTCAAGTGACGTATTATGAGGGGACAAATTTTTTTCAAGACTTCTCTTCTGAAATCTAAAATTGGCAAAGATGAACTATTTAGTTTTTATTTCTTCAATTTATTTCCTTCTGAATAGCAAATACAGAAAAAAAGAAAATTATATGATTTGATTGATATTTAGATTGCTCCATGATTTAAAATAAGTAATTTTGATATTCAGTTTTTATCTCATTCATATCAATTCCACAGAAGTAAATGTGAATATCCAGGAATTTTATGTGTTTGGTGAAATATAATTTTAGTAATCAGTGTCATATCACACTGCTAATATGAAAATGCACTTTGTATCTATGAAAAGCACATTATTATAGATTAATTCAGCATCTTAACCGGAAAGAACCAAATGCCTACTGTGATCCATGACTAGATTTTAAAAAAGATTTACAGTTTAGAGTGGCACTTTCCAATAGAAATTCTTAAATGGAGAGAAATAGTCTAGGTCTACAAAGTTCAGGTCAGTTCTTACAAATTACATGTTACTCCTGAGCTCTTGCAACATGGCTAGTGCAACTGAGGAACTGAACATTTCATTTGAACTGACATAGCTGCATGTGGTCAGTGCTACCATATTAGATAGCACAGCTCCAGGCTATTTTCATATAAAGTCAGTCCAGTATAAAAAAAAAAAATCCATGTTCAACCGAGGAAAAAAATGTTTTGAGAAGCATTTGAGAAGAAGTATGCAATAAGTTGTTTAGTTTTCATGAAACAGAGAGTAGACTTTTATTTCTTCTTTTGATCTATCCAAGTAGAAAAAATAAAATTGCATTTTAAAACACTAGGGAAAATGAAAGGTAAAAACAATACAGACTTTCTAGTGTTTTTATTCATAGTAATAAAATACTGATTTTGGAGTGAACAGATATCATAGAATGCCTTTATCAGAAATTAGTAAACTAAGCCCGTACATAAATAACATAGGCCAAATTTGGCTTTGACATAGACACCTTTTGAGAAATATGGGTTGATATATTTAAAGAAAGATTTTAAATGGATCTTACTACTTCTAAAACATAGTGATGTCTATTTTGTTTATTTTTTTCAAAGAACCAGCTTTTGGTCTCGTCAATCTTCTGGATTGTTTTTTTTATTTCCGTTTCATTTAGTTCTGCTTTGATTTTTATTATTTCCTTTCTTAAACTGTCTTTTGGGGTTTTTTGTTGTTCATGTTCTAGTTCTTTGAGATGTGAGATTAAATTGTTTCTTTGGGTTGTTTCTTGTTTCTTGATGTGAGCTTATAATGCTATATAGTTTCCTCTTATTACTGCTTTTGCTGTGTCCCAGATGTTCTGGAAAGTTGTGTCCTCGTCGTTCAGTTCTAGATATTTTTTAATTTCTTCTTTGATCTCTTCGTTGATCCATTGGTTTTCCAGTAATGTGGCTTTCAGCCTCCATGAGGTAAGGAGGTTTCTTTTTTCGTTTTTATGATTTATTTCCAGTTTGACTCCTTTATGATCGGAGAAGAAGGCTGGTACGCTTTTGATCTTAGTGTATCTGTTGAGGTTTGTTTTGTGGCCTAATATGTGATCGATCCTGGAGTATGTTCCATGAGCACTTGAGAAAAATGTGTATTCAATAAAACATAGTGATGTAAACCAATGTTAAATCAGTAAAATTAATTATCTGGTTACTAACAATCATAATTTTTAAGACCCAGTAATTTTAACCTCCAAAATGTCTTAGTTCCACCCATCTCTCAATTCTTTTGTTGCTCATGGCCTATGGAAGTAACTTTGTAAACTGATCATAGCTACAGTTTGTATTCTCGTACATTTCCTTCTCTGCCTTTAGCCATTTAATAAGTTTACATCATCTAAGCAGGATAAAATTCTAATTCTTCAGTTCTTGATATTCAAAATTCTCCACAGTTGCTGTCTCTCCAGCCTCATCCTTTAGCATTTCCTCATTCCAACACCATGTACATATTTTCTTTCTCTCCCTCTTTGCCTACCTACAGGCCATTTTCTATTTCTTAAAGCTATCATTTTTCCCTCAGATTTCTGCACTAACTCTGTCAATGCTTTCAGGCATTATCTGGTTAAGGAAGTCTTCTTTCACCTTCTAACTGTAGGATGGTGGCCTATGTTTTTCATTGAAACTACTTGTTTTGGTCTGGTCTAATTCATAACTGTATCCTTAGCTCACATGTGTACCACTACACCTGACATTTAATAGATAATCAGTAAGTGTTTATGAATCTAAGCAAATATTTCAATGTGACTGTTAAAAGAATTTTGGTATATTCAATGACACTACTTCAAATACAGATGGCAACAGTATTATCTGATAAATTATACATATAGTAAGGAGAACACCCACATCCCTCTCCTCTGCTATGTCCAGTTCTAACAGAAAAGCACATACCTGTCAGTCAGACCTGAGCACTCAATAGTATATGCAGTTTCCTTTAGAACAACTGCGAAGATGGTAGAAGAGTGGTACAGCCAGCTCACATGCAAGGCATGGCCCAGATCTGTGATTACCACGTTGCACAAGAACCCCAAAAAGGGAATTGGAGGCTGATCATTCTTTCTGTCATTGCTACTGTGCACAAATTTTATGTCTATAAAGTATAATTTATAGCTCAGAGCATTTCTTCATGCATTCTTCCTTCCTCATTTATATACATTCACACTTGCATGAGTTCTCCAGATTTAATATTTTATTGATCATCAAACCATTATGCTATAACTTATACAATGATGTGTGTCATTATTACTCAACAATACTGGAATTTTAAAAATTTTATTGATCATGTCTGTCAAGAGAGTTTATAATATATTCTGTTCATATACAAGGCAGCATGGTGTAATACAGAATATAGTGGGGTTTAGTAAACATATAAAAGGACAATCTATGATCTCCCGAAATTAAGTCCTGAAAAAGTAGAGAAAAGCATTTTATGCATGAATATAGTTTACAACTTTTATTTCACTGTTTCATTTGAAAATTGAAATATTGTGTTCATAACTTTCAAAATATTTTTTTAAAGCTTCCTTTATAGTTCTGAACTACAAAACCAGTCTTTTTAGTGCATTTCTCTTTGAAAGGTGTATCTATAATCTGAGTCATGTATTAAAGGTGAAGAAATGCCAAGCTTAAAGTGGTTATTTATTTCCTGATGTTGCAATTGGCTGAGCCTCACTTTCTGAATGTTACTTGTCTGAACTTGAATATGTGTCACTTGTAAATGGTGTTTTTAGATTACAGTTTGTGCTGGCTTAGATTCTTTTAATGTGAAGATTGTAGATTTGAAAGTTTCATCTGAAACACAAACAGCTTTATATAATCTCAGAATATTATGCAAGTCTTCATAATCTGCACATTTAAAGTATAATGTTTATAATCACATGTCACATCATTATGTGTTTAAAGTGTTAAGTGTTAAATGATGGTGGAAATTGTGACTCTTAGTTAAGAAGTTATGACAAAACACTTTAGTCTTTCGAAAATGTGCTTTTTATTGTTGCCGTGTAAGTGGAGTCAATATGATATGAGTTGGAGTAAATTTGTTTAAAGAAATAGATTACAGTTAAAGGATAATAAACCTTTGTCATGTTTTTGTACCTTGTATTCTGACCGAAAAAAAAAAACCAGTGTACTCCTAATTAGGGTAAAATAATACTAGAAATTAGAAGATACTTTCAACTGTCAGAGTATGTATGAGTATGCAATCTCTCTAAAATCTATGCAGAAATTTTAATTCATTAAGCCGCTGTTCTGTAGTTCCTGCTTTTCTTATCTCTCACCACTTTTCTACAGAATGTTTCTTAGAAATAATATATTCCTATGTGTTAATATGTACATATTATACAAGTTCAATTCAGTACTCTTTAGGTAATATGTTTCCAGACTGATTTTATAATCCTTTTTGTTATTTCGCGCTCATTATTTCTATCACAAAGATTCATTTCCTGCAGGTTCATTTTCCACCTCTGAAAAATAAGTTCTTATAGGAAGTCAAAGAGAAGGAATTTGTCTGGTAAAATGAAGTATAATCATGATCTTAAATGGTCCCTGGTATACTAATTTGTACTATGTAAACTTAATTTAAATGTTTACTCTATGAAAAGGAAATTTGCAAACCAAAAAATTAGACTTTGAGCCTAATTTTAGCCACAAGAGGGAAATAAATGCTATTCTGCTGTTGTAATGGTGAGAGTTTAAAATTTTGCTATGACAATTTTAGCATTGCAAATAAGTGGCTACATAGGTATTTTATATGTATTTGGATATTCTTATATGTATTTGGATGATATTCTTACATCATCCATAACACATGATGTAAGAATTTTGGCATTCAGAAAAATTTGTAATATTCTGTAAATACTTTGAAGAATGTATTATTTTTAAATAGTCTGACACTTTCTAATTAAAATAATTAGTAGGTTTATTGATGCTAGGAAATGGGTACATGAAAACTTATTGAAGACTTGTTTGCAAGCTGTCGTAATATATTTTTTCTAAGTCATCCACATTCCAGGGATATGATACCTGGGACCAAAACTGAAGCACTGGCTAATACATTTAAATGTAGATGGAAAGCTTATTTGTGGTGTCTGAATTCTCAAAAAAAAAAAAAGTTTTTGATAGTATTTAGACCCCTCATGGAAAATGAGTACCCTTCTGCAGCTCAGAACAGACAAAGAAAGCTGCCCACCAGCTAGTACTGGATACCTTTATGTAAGTCCTCTCGAAAGCCAAGAAATGTTCCTGCACAAATTATGTCTTTCCTTATATACTAATGCAAGAAACTTTTGGTAAAGGGCAAGTAATGTTATTATAATTACTGGAATGGTTAAATTTATTAATCCAGAAATGGAAAGCCCATATTTACAAAAGCCAAACATTCTTATAAGCTTGACTGAGTAGTAAATTTTGGTTGAGATTTTTAATCTGATTTTAACTTCTTATATGCATGACTGTGTAGTAAATATTGCCTGGGAACTATAATCAGTTCATATCTGCCATGTCATTACATGAAAGAAACATGGCTAACAACATTTCAAAAGAAACATTCCAGAATACAAGAAGTTAACAAAAAAGGTTTTTACCACTTTAATTGACATAGATTCCCCATCCTACTCCAGTCTGGAAAAAAAAAACATAGCCATTCTACCACCAGTAGTCCTGCCAAGCTAGCTATCCAATTTGTAATTCTGGAGTTCTAGTCCCCTATTGCTATAAAGTAGTAAAGCATCATAAGACATTCCCCTCTCCTCCCCTATTGTGTGGTAATGAGACTATCTACAAATCGGTAGTTTACCAAGGGAAGATGATTCATTGTCAGATTTCAAAAAGAAGTTTGTCAAAGTTACATTAATTTCTTGCAGAAGGATCTCTAGTTGAAAAAAGTTTACTAATGTTGTCAAACTCAAGGAAAAGGAAAGAAAACATAGACTAGTAAGAGAGATTACAAACATGAAATAGCTTAAGAACAATTATAAAGCACCACCAAGAATGGAAATTGAATTAATATTTATTTGCTTTTTTACAACCATCTTTGTAGATATAGTAATGGAGTAGTAAATTCCTTTATTATGAGATGTGGAATTGTTACTACATGACACAAATTCCATGTAGCTAAAGTTCTGTCCTCTGTTTACTGAACAGGTTTATTGTGACTTTCTGTTTTTCTTTGTAAGGTAAAACCATACTGCCTCTGTACATTTGGGTCCTCTCCTTCACCTTGTTGCTTTTACTGTCCTATGTATTACAGAGCCAGGTTAGTAATTTGATCGAGTTTCCTTGGGAAAATCCCTCAAAACTTTAGCTTGGGAATTTAATAACAATAAAATAAAATACTTCTGCACCCTTGAAAAGAACAGTTTTTCTTAAGTAACTATTTAACTATATTCATTAAATTTAAAGTGGTATTAAATAAAAGTAATATTTGACATTTTCTACAGTCCTTTTAAATCACATTCATCTTAAGCTAGTGGAATTTTCAAAATTTCTTAATAATTTTATTATGAACATTCCCCATAGTGGAATGGAATCATTTTTTTTTTAAGTATTGATAAATACTTGTATTCAATTCCACAGCTGTTTCTATCAGTGATAGTATTACTTGAAACTCATGTTCATTATATGCAAACATCTATAAACTAGGAGTCCTCCTATATTGTCCCTACTTTTCCAGGTAAACAGTTATATCAAGTCCATGACCAGTCATCTATCCTCCTACATGTCTCATTTATTTAAAGCTTTGCCTCAGCCTAACCTCCCAGTTTTTCTAGCCCATCATTTCCATTATGGTTTTGCAAGCCTCGTTCTTGTGTCACTTAATTAATTTGTTCATTCATCTTTGAATATTTTCCATTGAACACCTGCTAGCACAAGAAATAATTCATTTTGTGCAGTTCCTGCCCTCAAGTTTATGAACTAGTAGAAAAGATTCTCTCATAATCCTTGATTATCTGCTGCCATACATCCCATGTCATGCCTCAGTTATGGGCATTTCCCATGATCTATTTTCTCTAGTGGATAGAAAAAGTCACCAAACCATTCTGACTAGTTCCAATAAAATTCATGTATTCCATCTAGCCTAATCTTAACTCTCATGGTTACAAAAATGCTTTCTTGTGGTTGTGCTGACTCTTATCATGTTCTTTACAGCAGAATTTCTTTCCTCTTCCCAATCTCTCAGCCCAGCTGGCTCCCAGGACGTGATATACTTTTTATTACTGGGAGTAAGGCAACTCTTTAACATGAGTAGCTTGGGATTTACTCTGTACTTTAAGTCTTTCTGTTGCCAGTTATTTCATTCTCCTTCCCTTCCTAACAAACCAACTCGGGTATATTGCAGTTTTCCATCTCTTCCTGATCCTTCAGCATATTCCTCATCAGTTCTCCCCACTATCATTGCAACTTCAATCTCCCCTAATCTCTAGACTTTAATTTGATGCCTGAAATCATGCTCAGACATTCTAGTCTGCCAAAAAGACCCTAATCACTCATTCTGTTTTGTTTAAAAATATATATTTTTCCTTTCTCAGACCCTCAAGTCTTTTTTAAAAATAGTGTATTCTCATTTTCTCAACTGTTTACTATCTAATGCTTCTATAATCCTCTCTGATTTGGCCTCTGACTTGTCTGCAATGGAAACAGTTCCTTTAAAATAAACTTTATATAATACATATTTATCCATCCATTCAGAAGATATTTATTTTGTATTTGCTATACATCAAACAGTTGCTGTATACTAGCAGTTTATTTAAAAAAAAAGACTATCCTTTTTGTCAGAGTTCATAATTTAGGTAAGAAAACAAAGTAGAGAACTATTAAGCAGAAGAGCTGCAGAAAAGCATGAAAGCAAGAGAAGCAATAACTCCCTCAGTCATTGGGTAGTCATGAAAGCTTTTGTAGAGAAGATGAGGCTTCTCTTAAAAGAAAAACACAAGTATTCATATAAAGAAAGGGGGTGGGGCAGTATTCCTAATATAGAGAGTATATAGCTGGAGGGAATCTGGAAGTATATGCTTTATCTGCAAATTCAGTAACATGAGGGCAAAATGTGTCTAGGAGAGTAGGTGGCAATGAGGCCATGGAACGAGCGATTGAGTTTTTATTTATTTTTGCATACAAGCTGGGGCGCAGGCCAGAGGTGTGGGGCGGTAAGAGGGTTCACCAGAGACAGAGTGGGAAGCAGAACAGGCAGATCAACCGAAATGCACTGCTGCGGGGAGCAGCAGGTGAGGCAGGAAAGGTCTGCCGCACACACCATGTGGGATTCTTCCTGGCCGGTCATTGAATTTGTGAGCAGGTGCCAACAGCGCGACAGCGCTGCGCTTAATCCGTTGCACCGCCAGGGCGGCCCAGGATTGAGCTTTTAAAGTTCTACTTAAATTTCTGTGAATGTGTGTGTTTTGGGAGTGGAGGGAGGTCTTTATTTTTCACCTGATTCTAACAAATGAACACTATGGTGAGCCACTGCTGTAAATATAGTCGAGGGCCAGTTTATGAAAGGCTTTGAATGCCAAACTAAGGAGTTTCTAAATTGTTTTTTAAAGACTCTAGTTTGAAGAAGTTTAAGAAATAGAACAGTATGCTTAGATTTTCATTTCTGGAAAGTTCACTTCTATAATGTGTATTGTGGTGAGAGATTGTAAATGCTATAGTCAAGGCATGAAATGAATTATGATCCAAGAGAGCAATGTGGGTATTAAGAGAAGGGGCTGAGTCAGATACATTTAGAAGGTACAGTTTAGATTTTAGTAGGACCCTGTCCCCTCGATAGTGCACTCTGCACAATCCTACACGGTACCCCCCACTCCCAGTGCTTGTTCATCTCATCTGGTAGAACTGAACAGCTTGTCTTGAAATATTTGTGTGCTTCTATATTTTCAATCCTTTGAGTTTGAGACCATACCTTTAACTTTTCTATCCATTACAGCACCAAACATAGAAAATTACATGGAGTAATTATAGTTTAAAACGTGTTTTAAAGTGGTGATGTTTATTAATGGGGATTATCGTAAGAGCTGGGCATATTTAGTTCATTTAATGTTGACACCTATCTGGCTGTGCACTATTACACACACACACACACACACACACACACACACACACACACACACACACACACACCCCGCCACCCCGTTCCCCGCCCCTTCTCAGCTGAAGACAATGAGTCACAAGAAGGTGAAATTACTCCCTAAAGTGACACACCTAAGGTAGTGGAGCTACCAGGCAATCTGGCATCAGAGTCCAGGCTGGTAACTAATGTGATAAACTGCCTCAGAATTGGAATCACATTATCTGAATTCCATATAGTAATAGGTAAATTTAAAGTAATATGTAAAATGGTGTTATAAGTGTAAGCATATTTGATTGTGTGGAACAACTAATGAGTTTGCTTTCTAATGCTTTTGTCGTGATCTTTTCAGAACCAATTCGAAGGTTTAAAACTTACCAGAGTGATATCTTCAGTACCTCCAGTGAAAGTCCATCTATTATTTCCTCTGAATCAGATTTCAGACAAGGTAAGAGGTAGCTGAAACAAGCAACTGTTTTTAAGAAACCATGATCTTTTTTTAAATTTTCACTAGTGTTGAGACAAAAGGTGTCAAAAGAATAAATCTGTATAAAATTTAAAAATTATTAAAAGCTGCTAATTCCTCATATTAACAGTATCATAGTAACATAATAGCACTTTCACCAATGATAATTTCATAATAGAGGAAATAACTGTCTTTAAAAATAACATGACTTACCTCTAAAAACTTTAGTGACTTTATGTTATCAGTTTGATAACAGGAATATAATTTCTAAAAGTCGTTTTATATGCCTGCTAAATGATTGAGTTTTAAATAAGATTATATCATATTTTGTCACCTGTGCTATTATTCCTTTTTTCATTCACTATTAGTAAGAAAAAGTGAAGCTTCAAAGAGGTTTGAATCCTGTAGTGGTCTCCCAGGGGTAGATGAAATCCCAGGTCAAGGCCAGTCACAGAGACCAAGGTATGTAATGTTAAAGAATAAAAACAGTGTGTGTCTAGTGATAGGTGCTTTTATTTTTCCTTGTTGGAATTGAGAAGAATTTTTAAATTTATCCTCTTAACTCTATTGCCTGTATTTCTTTTCGTTTTCCTCTTCCTCTATGTTCTTATAATTTCATTCGATTCCTTAAATGTGTTATAGTAATTTGCGTTATTGGAATCTTTTGAACTTGGCTCTGATTAAATTTGTGCTTGATTTCTAAAATTGTCTATACATATTTAATAAATATCAATAGGAATTTCTGAAGGCCTGGCATTAATTTCTAAGAGCATAATAGCTCTTTCAAAAGGTTAGACAGAACCAACAAGCTGGCTTTCGGTGAGTATTTGTTTAATGAATAATGAGTAGGTCACTACTAAGTAATCTATCATGTAAAAAGTTAATTATTCACTACATCTTTTCTGGCTTAAAAGAGGTTATCTTACATTTTTTTAAAACACAATTTGGGCTGCTTATGGTTCATTTTCATACTGAAATGCTCAGCTTTCTTATTAAGTATTATCCTTGTGTTGGACTTAGGATGGAAATATTGCATCTGTATATTGATTTGCTTTTTTTAACTGAAAAGTGTGAAGTCAATAGTGAATATATTGATGTGTGTTTTTTTCATGTTTTGCACAGGTCCCTTTCTTGATCAAAAACATGTTTTTTATGTTAAATATTAATTTAAAAGTTGTAGTGATACTAGAAAACCTGAGGTTGCTTCAGAATTTATTCCCAAACTCAGAATCCTTTAAAACTCAGTGATTCCGTTCAAGTGCTACTGAATACAAGAGTCATTTGGAAATTAACAAAAACTTGCCCCTTAACTAATTCTGGCAGACACTGTTTCATACCAGTAAACTATTAATAGATCAGGTAACTCTATTCATGTGGTTAAAGCAGATAATTTATCTAGGGTTTAGACGCCAAGTAACTGAATACATTGCAATTTGCAGAAAACTTTTGGGTGGTTAATATGATGCCCTGTTTAGCTTGATCAAAAGCAGGAATAGAGCTGATAACTGGAAGAACTATTGGGATTATGTGTTAGTGATTGATTTATAGTCAAGTCAATACAAGTTACTGGAAAATATTTCTCCAAACAAAATTATTTTGTCAGCCTTCTTTCAATTTTCTTAATTAGGTACTTCAAAAAAGTCAAAATTATGAGTGAATCTTTGTTTTGACTATTTCCAGGTTTTATTATAGGAAATACTGACATTAACACTTATCAAATCCTGCTTTAGTGATAAACTGTCTTTTGTTTCCTACTTGAAGAGGGGAAAACTTCAAGGTGTGTTATTCATTGCATCTTAGAGGTATAGTGAAAGAAAAATGTTTTCCAGGATAACTATATTGCTCGATCTGTGTACTTGTCATCCTTAATTTAAGATGCTAAACTCCACTTCTTTAAGATTAGTTCCATCTTCTTTTTCTGTCCACAGGAAAAACACTTCAGGATGCTGTCTAAATTTCTGTTCAGGTGTATAATTTTCTGAATGTGTATAAAGGTTTCTGATAATATCCTTAACATGCTGCTACACAATAAGGAGATTTTTCTGTGTTCTTTAAGTGACATAATTGTGAGCTCTATAAATAGTTCAGTATTTAGACATGTTGCATGCTTCTTTATAATAATTTCCATTCCCTTAAGCTAGAATGAAATGGAAAAACAGATCCAGACAGTGCTATTGATTTATATCATGGGAGGTGGGGGGGAAGAGATTAACAGGAAATTATGAGTCAGATGCAACAGAATGAGTAATTTTTGGATTCTGAGCTATCAAAAAGTGTCTTTCAGTGACCACAAAGGGTATTCAAAGCTGTTTTCCAAAGAGCATCTCTAAGCCCTTTTCTGTGTTAACGTTTGAAGTATAATTTATACATAGTAAAATTCCCACTGCTTCTGTGCCTGTTTGCTTAATAAGGTAACCTTTTTTCTGACCCAAAACAACGTATTTATTCCTAAATGGTACAAACTTTATGGAATTTTTGTTCACTTGTTTATTTTGGTTATTTATCTCTCAAGCTTTTCAATCTTTATAGGAACTTCTATCAAATATTGTGCTGGGAGAGATAAAATGATATTCAGTTATTTTAGCTCTGGTATAAAATAACTTGAACAATATGGCTAATATATTTGATTGAAATAGTGGGTATGAGTTAAAATTTATGGATACAAATTCCTATTATCCTTAATTCTCATTAAATGAGAGAGAGTCATAAAATTACATTCAGTCATTTGCTCAACAAATTATTATTGAACACCTGTCATGTGCTGGGTACTGTTGGGTAGAGAAAGAGTTATGAACAAGACAGAAGAATTCCCTGAACAAACTTTATAGAGTTGAGAGATAGCCAATAAACTGTTAAAAAAAATAGATAAACATCATTAGATAGTGATGTGCTTTGAAGAAAAATAAAGTAGGCTAAAGGGAAACAGAATGCAGGGATGTGAAGTCTGCATTCTGTTCTACATGTAGTGCAGTAAGAGGAAGCCTTTCTGTGGGGTGATATTTACAATTTTTGTGTAAATCATGTTCCAGACAGAAGGAACAGCAAGAGCAGATGCCCTGAGGTATAAGAGATGTGTTGCTTGTTAGAAGAATAGCAGGAAATGCAGTATGGTTATAGCAGAATGAGGGATGGACAGAGTGGATAGTTACCAGCACCCAAATCATGTCAGGCTGCAGAAGCTGACTACTTTGGATGTTATTCTAAACATGATGTAAAGGCTGTTGGATGACTGAAAATATGGCAAAGCCATCATCTAATTTACATTTTAATGTCATAACTGTGTTCTGTCCTGTGGAAAGCACACAGTAGGAGTAAAGGCCAGTTAGGAAACAATTATAGTAATCCATTTGAGTTGGGCAGAGCACAAAGTTGTTAGTGATGGAGAAGAGTTGTATAAAAATATCTTCAAGGTTGTGGCTTCAAGATTTGATGATCAGTTGGATGTAGGATTTGCAAAAAGATAAAATCAAGAATAATGCCAAGTTGTGTCTTAGCTGCTGATGAATGACAGAAGGTTGTGTGTTGAGGGAAACTATCAAGAATTTGGCAGCTTTGCCAAATTCTACTTTTTTTCATCCAGAAATGAAGAGAATAAATTATTGTTGTTCACATCCCCCCCCCACCCCGCCGCCCAAAAAAAGAAGTATGTGCTTTTAGGTATGTTAGGCTAAACATATATATTAACATTCAGGTAAAAGTTCATCTAAGCATGTGAATGGAATTAGAATTCAGGGAAGAGATTGTAGTTATAAGAATATATAAGGTAATTAAAGCCTTGTAGCAAGATGAGATCACATAGATATGGAATGTATACAAAGACTAGAAAATTCTGGAGTCTGAGTACTTTGTAATTTCATGTTAAAAGATTAGAAACAAAGGAGGATCAAGCAAAAGAAAATAAGGAGAAGCCGTGAAGTGGAAGGAAAATCTAAAGAGCATGGTTTCCCAGAAGTCAAATATTTCAAGAAGCAGAAGCAATCTGCTTCTTTGAGCAATCATATATGATGCTTACAGGCCAAATAAATTGAGAATTACCCCGGGACTTTGATATCAGAGGTTAGTGACCAGTTTTGTTGAAATAATAGGGCCTGATAGCATTGGTCTGAGTCCAAGAGAGAATGAGAAATGAAGTAGATTTAAAATTTAAATGACAATCTGAAGCGATTTACTCTATAAGATAGCAGTAAAATGGGGTAGAGTCTAAAAGGGAATATGGAACCAAAGGAGGATTTTATGTTCTAAGTAGGAGATAGTACAGGAAAGTTGTATGCTTACAAGAATAACCTAATTTTTGAGATTATTGATGCTTGAGAGAAGGTTATCTCAGGCACAAAGTCTTTGAGTAGGGTTATGGGGTAAAAATGTATGTGCAGCAGAGGTTAAATAAGTGTGCAGGAGATCCATCCATTGCGACAAAGGAGAAGGCAGCACATATGGATATAGGTTTGGAAAGTTTGATGGTAGAAGAATGAAAAAGTTATTGATTGCTTCTTATTTCATCAAGAAAAGGAAGCACCATCATTAGTTGAAAGCGAGACAATATTAGAATTTAGGAAAGAGAGACCTAAAGAATATCTAAAATATAGCTATTGCTATAGGCCTGGTGAAATTAGTCAATGTGGTTGTTCAGTTTCATGAGAGTTGAGGTATATGAAAAGGAATGACTCCTTTTTATTTAGGTATCATTGGTTTGCAGCATTGCTTATAATTTAGAGGTATATGATTTTCCACTTCAGTTGTTACCACTCCCACCATCAAAGCACCCATAGTCTTTCACCATCTTAGGTTGTACTCCCCCTTTCCCTCCTGCTCTTGTAGCCTCAATTCAATAGTCCGATTTCTAGGATTGGTTATTGGCTTGGCTTTATTCGTCCACAAAAGAGTGATTTTAATGATGAACCTGACTATTTTAGGTGATAATGTGATAGGATCTATGGATTAAAATTCCTCATAGAGTCCATTATTTGAAGAAGAGTATAAAGGGAAGTGAGTTAGAAGAAAATGAGACTAAAGAGAGTATTGGAAAATAGAAATGGGGAATTATAGAGGTGGTGTGGTTTTTAATAACCAACATGACTATGGTGTAGATTGCTGGCTGAGATAGAGAAAGCAAGAATGCAGGAGATTTCTCAGTCTGTGTGTCACCACCATGAATGATGACAGAGGTAGTAGAAGAAAAGACTGAGTCAGGCATTTAGATCATTAGTGAATAAAAGATAGTTGATCCATAGGACAATAAATGCCTAGAGCTAAGTGGACCAGTGGATGGCATCATTTCATAGCAGTACTTCAGGGAAGGTGAGGACTCCTGGAGGAGGGGATCAACAGTGGTCTGAGAGCAGAAATGAAAATGAATGGGAGTCTCTATTCCCACCAGTGGGCGCAGTGGTACAATACTGTAAGAATGAAGCAGCTCTAGCTGAGAGCACTTCAAGGGAGTAGTTTTCAGAATATGCTGGAGTGTTCGGAGAAGCGGTAGAGAATATAATTGTACCACTGAAAATAAGGAAACTTAGTTTATCAGTACATTAAAAGAAGGACTATAATGTGAACTGCAAGGAAGGATTCTTCTGAAATGAAAAAATAAAAATTATTTAAATTCTTAATATTTGACCTTTTTCCTCAATTACGTTTAAGATAATTGCTTTCTTTGCACCTTTCACTTTTCCCTCTTTTTATATAGCAGACAATATGAAACTCCTCTTGAAGGTAACTTAATTAATCAAGAAATAATGTTGAAACGTCAAGAAGAAGAAATGATGCAGCTACAAGCCAGGATGGCTCTTCGACAATCCCGGCTGAGCCTGTATCCAGGAGACACAATCAAGGCTTCCATGCTTGACATCACCAGGGATCCTTTAAGAGAAATGGCCCTAGAAACAGCTATGACCCAAAGAAAATTGAGGGTAAGTAGACCCTCAGCTTTCTGCCTGTAAAATTGGTCTTAAAGGAAACTGATATACAATGTACTTTTTAAAATTGCTATAGGTATCCGAAATTTGCCAAATTAGTTCCAGATGGTGTTAGTCATCTTGTCCATTGATATTAAAATTATATTTAGCTGTTTCATTGACTTCATTTTTAAAATAACAGATGGATTTAGAGTATCTGAACTGTATATATTTTTAAGTATATACATAATCCTAAAATCAACTGACTTTATTTGGTATTGTGAGGGATTTATTTATTATTAAGAAATTTATTCCACAAACGAAAATTAGAGAAAGAGACTTCAAGATTGGCTCAGAAGTTGAAGAATATTATCAAAAGTATTCCATCTTTCCTCTCCGACATTCTCAGAATTTTGATAATAACTCATTCTATAGTCAAAAGATTACTAACTGCATTACCTCTAAGAATCAAATCCTCACATTATAGTATCTAAAGACAGAAATAAACATATATGCAGCTTATATTTGTAAGAGGGTATTTTTTATGTTTACTTGGCTTTTCTTTCACTTTATAACATATTTTTATAAATATAAGTTTAAAATAAACATATTCTTCTTTTCTTATGTAAAATATCTTGAACATTTTGCTTCTAAATATTATGGTTAAGAACTATGAAGTTTTCATTTCATTTGAACTATGAAGTTTCATTTGAAGTTTCATTTACCATAATTTTCTTTTAATTAATTTCCCGGTATTTGACATTTAAAATAGTTCTAATTTATCACTACTATTGCAAACAATCCTCTGATGAATATCCCTATAGCTCAATCTTTGCAGATAACTTCTCCCTAATAGAATAATCAACTCGAAGGCACATATTTTTTAAGATAGCTCTTCGACAATCCCGGCTGAGCCTGTATCCAGGAGACACAATCAAGGCTTCCATGCTTGACATCACCAGGGATCCTTTAAGAGAAATGGCCCTAGAAACAGCTATGACATTTTGTCAAATTGCCCTTTAAAACATTTGCATTTTGTCAGTTGCATTTTGTCAAATTGCCCTTTAAAACATTTGCATGTCACCTATGTTCATTATAGCCTTATTTACAATAACTAAATTATGGAAACAGGCTAAGTGCCCAAGGACAGAAATAACTGGTACATATATCTGTTACACACACCACACACAATGGAATACTACTCAGCTGTTAAAAAGATGAGCTCGTGTCATTTGTGACAACATGGAGGAACAGAAGAGCTTAATGCTAATAAGCAAATTAAGTCAGAAGGTGAAAGGCAAATACTAAGTATTCTAACTTATGTATGAATATAGAGAAACAAGGCAAAATGTCGGACAAGACCAAACCAATAATAAACACTTGATATCTCACTGTAAAACTGAGGCAACCAGAGGGGCAGACTGTGGAGTGCCAGTGGGGTGGCTATAGGGAAGAAAGGGGGCCCAAAGGAACATGATGGAGGGTTAATTGGGCACTTGTTTTAGGCATGGTGTGAAAACATACATTTGTAGAGGTTTGAATTTATAATCCCCAAAGGAGATACAGTGATGTAAACCTACTTTACCTAAATAAACATAAGTGGAGGGGGGTGGAAAAGGCAGTAAGTAGTTGGGATTATAAATCTTAATGAGACAACATACAAAATAATTCTATGTTAAAATACCACCTACTGTAGCCACATAGTATTAAATGGAATCAGTCAATTTAGGCAAAACGATAACCTGGCTGGAGTGCTGCTACAGCTTTAATTAAAATATTTCAGTGTGGCTGAAAACTCATTTTCCTACACATGCTAAACACATTGGTTGGAAAATTTTGAAACCTAAGAGGTTGATTTCTTCTTATCTTTGCTCATTGACTTAACATATTGTATGTTTACTATGCTCCCAATGCTGTGCTCTCAATGCTCTCCAGTGCTAGGAAATATAAATCAGTAGAAAATACTATTCCTACACTCATAAGGAAACCACATAGGTAACAGGTCATTAGAGAACAATTTTTGTGACTCCCAGCAAAAATTTTACCCTCCTGAGCATCTTGTACGTTTATCAATACAGAATAGTTTCGCAATAAATAAATGTTGATTGATAAGGAAAAAAAGATCATACTAACTAATGCTTCCTATAATCATGTCTGTTTCACCATATCCTTACCTTTTCTGGATATTATCATTCTTTATCTTCACCAATTTGATAGTTGAGGCAGTATCTCATTTGTATTTTTCCCTTAAAAATGATTTTCTAAATTAAATTTTAATAAAACATAAAATCTAAAAAATTTTTTAGTTCTAAACTAAGATGTATTACCCTATTTTTTTTTTAGCTTTTTAGTTATTGTTTGTTTCAAAGAATTCTCTTAAAAACATACTTGTATGCCCTGAAGCTGATATAATTCAAATTTCCTTCATAGTTTATAAGGAAAAGAGACCACCGTATTGGGTGGTGAACATTACATTTAACTATAAATTAGAAATCTTGGATTTTATTTGTAATAATGCAGTTCTATGACTTTATATACATTTTAAACCTCACTGTGTTATTTTTTTAATACGGAATTGAATTATAATTTATAAAACACTGTCCAGTTTTATAGTTATTAGATCCTAGTAAAGTAACTGAATTCATTTTATCCTGAAGGGAAGAAATTCATCTTTATAACTAATCCCTTTGTCAAAATTAAGCAATAGGTAGGATGTCATACAAAATAGTGTGCATTCCTGATAATTAAAGTCACACTTAAAACAAAGGGCACACATATATACACACCTTTTTAATAAATCATAGTTTCAGAGAACTAATCCAAAACTTTGACTCATTAGAGAATCATAAGTGGTAATCTGTACCTTTACAATTTGCCATTGTAATGTGTCATCTCACTAAAGTCTTATTTCCTTTTCGGGCAATCAGGTTCTGACTATTTCAAAACAAATATTTCTTTATCAGACATATGCCATATCAATGAGTAGGAATTTGAATGACGGGTCACCAAAGCAACACATTGTCTCTTTTATGAAAAGATCAAGAAGAGTATGTTTTTGAAGCTTAAAAAAAAAGTATTGGTACTTGGAGGAACAGTTTCACAATTGGATTAATACCCTTCTGAAACATAAATTTTTAGTTAATTTTTTTCTGTTTACTTTTTATATGGATTTTAACTTACTCCCTATTGCTTAATCTCTTTATTCCATTCTGTTTCTCATTGCAGCCTATCTTCATTTTCTCTGTTCTGTTTTTTTTTTGTTTGTTTAAAATGTTCTTGTTGGTACATTATTAAACTCTTAATGTTAAACTTTTACTTAATGGTGTCTGTCACATGTTCCATACTCTGTTAATTGGATAAAATTCTCTCACCAATCAACCAAATGAACTGCAAACAGCCAAATGCAAAGAAGAAACCAACAAAAATAAAATTCCAGTACCTCCACTGTTTGAAACACATGCATACACACATACACACACAAACACACACACACACACTACCTCCCTTTGGTCTCAAGATTAGCTGTGCTTTCTTGTTACCATTTGGACTTAATATTTTAGTCAATTCTAAATCCTGTTCCCATCTGGAGTTTAGCTTTGTCTCCTAAATCAAGAATCCCTCTTTTCCAATCCCCCTGGATATACAAGACTAAAGGGAAAGACTAGATTGAGAATCTTTAAATGCAAAATATCAACTCCACTTTCCCTAGCTCCTGAGTCCTCTCAGTTCCTAAGATATTACTTTCTCACTAAGGCAGCAAGTGGGAGTCAGAAACTTTGATACCTATACTATCCCCAGTTGTCATATTTAGAACAAAAAAGTACAAGAATCTAATTCATATGGATATGTATGGCATTTTGTAATCACAAAGTAGGTAGTGTCCTTTATGCCTTTAGCAATGATATTCCAGCCAAAGTGCTCCTGAATAGAAAAGGAAGAATGGAGGACTATGACAAAGAGCAAAGACTATGCACTGGAACAAGGACAGTCTTTTCAACAAATGGTGCTAAGAAAACTGGACCTCTACATGCAAAACAAAGAATCTAGACTACCCCCTCATGCCATACACAAAGATCAACTCAAAATGGATAAAAGACCTGAATATATGACCTGAAACCATTCAGTATATAGAAGAAAAACATAGGCAAAACACTCCATGATATATATTCAGGAATATCTTTAAAGACTCATCCCTGAAGCAAAGAAAATGAAGGAAAAGATAAACAGCTGGAACTACATCAAACTAAAAAGTTTCTGTACAGCAAAACAGATAATAACCAAGATGAAGAGACAACCTACAGATTGGGAGAAAATATTTGCACTCTGCAAAACTGATGAGACTAATATCAAAGATATACAAATTACTTACACACCTCAACAAAAACAAAATAAAGAATCCAGTCAAAAAGTGGGCAGAAAAGCTAAAAAGATACTTCTCCAAAGAGGAAATGCAAATGGCCAACAGGCACATGAAAAAATGCTCAACATCACTTGTAATCAGGAAAATGCAAATCAAAACTACAATTAGATAACACCTCACACCAGTAAGAATAGCAAACATTAAAAAAACTAACAAAAACAAATGCTGGTGAGGATGTGGAGAAAAAGGAACCCTTTTGCATTGCTAGTGGGAACCCAAAATGGTCAAACCACTATGGAAGGATGTGTGGAGGATCCTCAAATTACTTAAAATAGATCTACCATATTAACCAGCAATTCCACTCCTAGAAGTCTACCCAAAGGACACAAAAACATTAATTCAAACAGAAACCTGCACTCCTGTTTTCCTTGTAGCACTATTTACAATAGCAAAAATATGGAAACAACCTAATGCCCAAAAACAGATGACTGGATCAAGAAGATGTGATACACACACACACACACACACACACACACACACACACACACACACACAATGGGATACTATTCAGCAATCAAAAAGATAAACTTATACCATTTCCAGCAACATGGATGGAGCTAGAAGGTATTATGCTCAGTGAAATAAGTCAGAAAGAGAAAAATATGGGATGGTTTCACTTATAAGAGGAACATAGGGAAACCATGCAAGGGATCAGAAAAAAAAAAAAAAGAAACAGGCAAACTATAATCAGTGACATTCAGCAGGGGAAGGAGAGGGATCAAAGTGGGAAGGAAGAACAAGGGTCTGTGATGACTGTTCACCGGTGTCTTGGTGGTAACTTTATAGGTACAACACCTGAGAGGAGAAATCAAACATTGTACGAAAATGAACACTGATGTTAAAATACATAAATTAAAATGAAAAAAAAAAAGCAATGATATTCTTCACTTCATGTATCAGTCATATTAGGCCAAATTCTTTTTTCTTATTGAAGAACATTACATTATAGCATATATGTTTCAGTTGTTCATTGTTGAGAATCAACATGAATATACTACATTGAGTTCTGCTAAATGAAAATTCAAATTTATCCTTTGCCATGCCATTGTCCTTTTTTTCTGCTTGACTCACTCCTCTTCTCTTTTCCCTTCTGATAAGCAATAATTGGTCTTATAGTCCAATTTTTATGTTTTTGAAATCATAGTGCTTATCTTTTTCTGTCTGGCTTCACTCTAGGTTATAGCAAATTACAGGATTTCATCATTTTTTTTTAATAGCTGAGTGGTGTTCCATTGTATATAAACAGCATATCATCTTTATCCTTTTGTCAATCAGTGGGTGCTTAGGTTGTTTCCAGTTCTTGGTGATTGTAAATAGTGCTACAGTAAACATGGGGGTCATATATCTCCCCAAATCAGTTTTTGTGTGTGTGTGTGTTTTGGGAGTAAATTCCCAGAGTGCAGTAATTGGAGCCTATGGAATTTTTATTTTTAATTTCTTGAATAATGTCCATACTGCTTTCCATAATGGCTTGATTTGCACTCCCACTAACAGTGGTTAAGGTAAACCAAATTCTCATGAGCTTGAGTCTGAGTCTATGTAGAGACCAAAATATTAAAAATTTGCAAAACAAAGTGAGTCCTTACTGATAGAAAAAACTGAAGAAAAGATGTTTACATGTAGTATAAGGCACATTCTATTCCTGGCCTTAGTAAATTCTACTGTATTTCTTATTGAAATTTTCAATATTTGTTTCAGATCACCTAGCTCAAATGCGGTGGCTTTACATCTGTCATTATCATAATTACTATGCTATTATTCCTTTTCTAGGAAAGACCTAGAATAAGTGATAAATATATTGATTCTATTTATGTGATTTGCAGAATTTCTTTGGTCCTGAGTTTGTGAAAATGACGGTTGAACCATTTATATCTTTGGATTTGCCACGGTCTATCCTTGTAAGTAAGAAGACCACTTGGTGTCACTCTTAGACAATACATTAAGTAATGATTACTTTTTAAGAAACAGTTAAAATTTTTATAATCCTTACTTTCATAAATGCCACCTGTTATTTTGAATTGTAGACCAAGAAAGGGAAAAATGAGGATAACCGAAGAAAAGTAAGCATAATACTTTTGAGTGGGCAGAGACTGGAACTGACCTGTGATACCAAAACTATATGCAAAGATGTGTTTGATATGGTTGTGGCCCATATTGGCTTAGTGGAACACCATTTGTTTGCCTTAGCTACTCTCAAAGGTATGAAGACATTTTATTTTTTTAAGTTGTTATTAAAGTACCATTGTTTTACATCCTTGGTAGTGTTTATTTTAAATTCATGGTACAGTATGGAAACCTGTCAACAGTCCGACCTTCTCTGCCTGTTATGCCTGATCTTGTTTTGGGGAAATACTCATCAAATGAACATGTTCATATTGAGAGGTAAGAAATGAATTCCTTGACATCTCCCAACTAGGTGCATTGTTTCAATAGCTGTGTCTTTTTATTACCACACACACCTGATCATGAAGATTTTTCTTGACTTTGGCATATAAAAATAGATTTTAATTGTTAAATTTTGGGGCCCATAATATATGTAAGTTGTCTACACAAATACTGTAGAAATTAGTATACTGCTCATATGTATTTAAATACTTGGCAGAACCTATTATACCATTTCCACATCAACTCTTTTGCCCACTATTCTGAAACCTTACGGTATCTTTTTAATGTATTATTAGTTGATGAATGGAAATAGGTCATTTCACATGTTTTCAAGCATTACATTGTTGAACTCTGGCATTCACAATCATAGTGGTCTCAGCACAGCTTCAATAGAAGCTACTCCTGTTTTTATATTAATTAGAAAAGCCATAGCAGTATGAATATTTAATAAATCATTATATTTATAAATTACTCTTCAGTATTGTATATTTCTATTTACCTCAAAATTTACCGTACAAAGCTTAGACAACAAAGGGCTATAAATGACAAGTCATCTTGAAACCCTACAAGATCATGATGTATCTGAAGTATTTTATCAACTTACTTTATTGAATTCTTGTTTTTTAAAAACTGATATTTCATTTTAACCATTCAATAAATATTCAATTAGTGCCTACTGTTATTCTATCACTTTACTACTTAAAATGATAGTCTTTTGAGGTAATAGTCACACGAAGATATTCAACTAAAAGAGACTGTGGTAATGGTTCATGGGTGAATTGGTGGTGGGAAACCTACGGGGAATACACAATAATGTAAAAGATATAAATAAACAAAATAAATTAAAATAAAGATATTCAGTTAATTAGAATTTCCATTTATAATACACTTAATTTCCTAAACATTCTAGATTAAGTATGATTTTATTTTGAGAAACTCATTATTTAACGGAGGAAGTTAAAAACAAAATAGCTATTGTTCTTCCTAGTTTTCAGCTGAAAATTCAATCAGAATAAATAATAGTTCCTAGTGAATGTTTGCTATGTGCCACTTGCTTTCCCAAGTGTTTTTTACCGATTATATCACTTGATGCCTGCATCAACTCTACAGAATAAGAATTAATACTACCCTGATTTTATAGACAAGAAAACTGATACTTAGAAAGGCTATGTAATTATTCAGTGTCACACAAAGAGAAAGGGATGTGGTCTGCAGTTGAATCCAGTTATGTCTTCAGAGCCCTCATTCTTTTTTTTTTTTTTAAAGATTTATTTGTTTTTGCATACAAACTGGGCTGAAGGCCAGAGGTGTGGGGCAGTGAGAGGGCTCACCAGAGACAGAGTGGGGAGCAGAACAGGCAGATCAATAGAAACACACTGCTGATGGAAGCAGCGGGCAAGGCAGGAGAGGTCTGCGGTGCCATGTGGGAATCTCCCCGGCCAGGCATCGGGCTTGCGCGACGGCCTCCCTTGTGGCGCAACTAGTTAAGCACAGACAGAGCCCTCATTCTTAAAAGGCTTAGCCGTATTGCCTCCCATCCATGTGCACTGCCTCAGAGCGCCCTCCTATACTTGTTAACAAACTTGTTTTATTCTCATATGAAACTATTTTGTGCAAGTCTGGCCCCCTAAAAAAAGAAAAATCAAAGAAAATATTAATTTTTATTTTATCTGCATGTTTCCTCATTTTGTTCTAGATAATGAATATTTCTTTGTTGAGCCTGATTTGAAATTAACCAAAGTGGCCCCAGAGGGATGGAAAGAAGAACCAAAGAAAAAGGGCAAAGCTACTGTTCAGTTTATTTTGTTTTTCCGAATTAAATTTTTCATGGATGATGTTAATCTAATACAGTGAGTACACAAGAGTTTCTGTTTTCCTCTTCTTGGTGTGTCATCTTTTGATTCTTTAATTTACTAATACTGGATTATTTGATTCTGATCAATGATAATGTCCTCTTTATTGTAAAAGAAATAGTTACATCATAGTTTATTAAATTTGTTTTGCTTTACAAACTTAATTATGAACATCTTGGAAACTAAAGTTATATGCCAATAAAAAAATCACTCCCTATATTCAATATTTAAAGCCTGGATGTTTTGTGTATGTATTTATTTTGCCAGACATACCCTGACTTGTCATCAGTACTATCTTCAACTACGAAAAGATATATTGGAGGAGAGGATGCACTGTGACGATGAGACGTGTTTATTGCTAGCATCACTGGCTCTCCAGGCTGAGTATGGAGATTATCAACCAGATGTAAGATTTATTTTTCTTTCTATAGCATCACTTTTGTATGGGTGTTCTTTGTTTAAAAATTTATTTATTTATGCATACAAGCTGGGGTGCAGGCCAGAGGTATGGGGCGGTGAGAGGATTCACCAGAGACGGAGTGGGGAGCAGAACAGGCAGAGCTACCAAAATACTGCTGAGGGGAGCAGCGGGCGAGGCAGAAGAGGTCTGCTGCGCCATGTGGGCATCTCCCCGGCCTGGCATTGAACTTAAGTCGCAGCCGCTGGCAGCTCCACAGCGCTGCGCTTAACCCGTTGCGCCACAGGGATACCCTGTGTGGGTGTTCTTATCCAGTGTAATTAAAGACTAAGCCTGGTAAGATTGTTGCTATTAGTTGTGGAAATTTTTGAGGCTAGTTTGGTGCCTCAAAGTGACAAGCACACTGGTATAAAATCATGCACTGTGGAATTTCTTTTTTTTCCTACATAAAATTATCCTGTTGTATGGTTCCATAGTATTTACCCTTTATCCTTCCTTCTCCCCAGTTCTAACTAATAGATATTAGACCCAAGAGTTACCAGCCAAATCAGGATCAAATGGGTTGTCTGCTTTCCACATGGATCCATTCATGGAGGGACTGAGATCCTGGCAGTGTGCACTGTATGAAGTACAGATGTCTAAGACCTAATGTTGCTGAATATAAATAAATACATCTAAGAGGAAGCAAGGAGCAAGAGACTGCCACTCAGGCAGCATCCTTCACAGCATTAGCCGTTGATTATAGTGACATTTGGCCCCTGCTTGTCAGTCATGTCAGTTGTTCTGCCTCACTGAATAAAAGAGAAAGACTGATACATTTCCTCTAAAGCTCACACTTCAGAGAGTAGTGTGTATAGAAGAAGCATCTTATCTCTTAGTCAAGGCAGAAACATTAAGATAGGAGGAAGAAAGCAAACAAAATTACTCACAATAGCATTCTCCTTTCTAGGTTCATGGTGTGTCTTATTTTAGACTGGAGCATTATTTACCTCCCAGAGTAATGGAGAAACTTGATTTATCCTATATTAAGGAAGAGTTGCCCAAATTGCATAATACCTATGTGGGAGCTACTGAAAAAGAAACAGAGTTAGAATTTTTAAAGGTAAGCATGTGATATTACTAATGGTGAACTATGTGTCTTTCTCAATATAAGAAGTGTTGGAGGACACATTTAAAAGCTCAGGTGCTGATACTCTGCATTGTATTAGCTCATTTATTCCTGATTAAATCATGGTGTTTTAATTCTATTTTCTAAGAGGGAATCAAAGCTCAACAAGGACAGATCATACTCCCAAATTAAGTGGCTGCAAAACTATGAAATGAACCCATATCTGGCTACAGATTCTGGTTTTATCCTATCCCACACTCTAGAAAGCCATATACATTGTAAAGAAACTATTGAATGTGGTGACTGACTGTAATAAGAAGCAGTTCATACTGATTCTAGAATTGTTTTACTTTGTTTTGTCTAAAAAGGCTAAAAATTCAATTGCATTCTCTGAAAGAGAGAGAAAATTCTCTCTCTTTCCACTAAATGTCAACTAATTCACATAGCAAAAGAGAGTCAGAAAATTTGTTATATGGTTCCACTTTCTACCACCATCTTCCTATTAGACATCAGATAAATAGTGCATTTACAGTCAAAAATGGTAATACTACCTACACCTCCAGTATGGAGAGCAAAGATAAAATAGTGTTCTCCTGAAAAGAGAAACTTTCAGAATGGTCTCCTGTTACAGTTCCCTCAGATGTAACAGTATGCCTTCCATTTGCTGCTCCATATTAACGGGAACCACTTTTCCCAGCCCAATGAATAGATCTGTGCAAGAGTTTCATTCATAGACTTTCACCATCTTTAGTTTAGGATTCATAGCAGGAAAGACTGATTCATAGAAAGAAAGGCAAGGTGGTCTATGTTGAGCCTACATTGAAGACATTAAGTTATGTACTTGGTTTTCCCTTAGCTGTTAATATATTTATACTTATAGGAGATAAGTATCAAGCTGTTTTATATTTTTATTAATAAAGGGAACAGGCAAGTTGGCAAAATGGAAAGAATTTGTCTGGGGATTTGTCATCAGACAGTCTTGAATTTAAATTCTTACTTCAACTAGCTGGATGAACCTGGATAATGTCCTTAACCTCTCAAAACTTGAGTTTTCCCTTTATAAATATGCATAGTGTAATGCATGGTGGGTTGCCCTACTCCTAATGCTCTTTTTTTTTTCTTTAACTTTAGCATCTTTCTTCTAACCTTAGGAGTTTTAAGTCCTATTAATATACTTTTCTAAGGTTAGACTTCTGCCATACATTGTATTGCCTTTGAGAAACACTTTTATCTTTTTGTAAATCTGCTTCATTGAGATATAATTTGCACAGTTTACCACTTTTCAGTGGTTAATTCAGTGATTTTTGAAAAATATGTGTAATTGAGTAGCCACCTCCATAATAGAGAAAAAGATTACCAAATTGTGGCCTATTCATTTTATAAATAAAGTCATGCTACAACAGCAGAGTTGAATAGCTACAACAGAGATCCTATGACTCACAAAGACTAAAATATTTACTATCTGGTTTGGCGACCCTTGATACAGCACACTTAGAACAACATCAGTTCGCCTCACCTCCCTTTGCAATCTGTCTTATTCACCCACTCCTCACCCCTGGCAACTGCTGATCTGCTTTCTATCACAGTTTTTTCTTTTCTAGATTTCTTATAAATAATCATATAGCATGCAGTCTTCTGTGTTTGACTTTTTTTTTTAACTTAGAATAATACTTTTGAGATTTATCCATGGTGTGGTGTGTATCAATAGTTTATTTTTATATTGCTGAATATTTTCCTTTCTATGCTGCAGTTTATAATGTATATCTTTATATACTTTATATACTTAAACATATTTTTTTTCATTTGTTGATAGATTTTAAGCTGCTATAAACATTCAAATGCACATGTTCTCTTGATTAAATACCTAGTAGTATGATTAACTTTGTAAGGAACTGCCCATTGTTCCAAAGTTAGTTGTACAGTTTTACAGTACTACCAATAATGTATAAGACTTACAGTTGTTTCATGTCCCCAAAGTCAATTAGCCTGTTCAGCCTTTTTTACTTCAGCTATTGCAATAGTTAAGTAGTACTATATCATCCTGTTTTTAATTTGTATTTAGCTATTCATGTATCTTCTTTGGTGAAGTATCTAATAAAATATTTTGCCTTTTTTTACATCCAGTTATGTCTTATTGTTGAAAAGTACATGATATTTATATATTCTGCTACAATTCCTTTATCAGATCTGTTTTATGAATTTTCTCAATTTTTATTGGATTTTGAAGAGCATAGGTTTTTACAAAAAATTTACCAAATTTTTCTTCTATGACTCATGCTTTTTATTTCCCATCTAAGTAATCTTTGTCTAATGCACAGTCACAAAATTTGTCTAAGTTTCATAGTTTCAGCTTTATGATATATTTTGGGGTTATTTTTCATATATTAGGTAAAGATTGATGTTCCTTTTTTTGGCATGTGAGTTTCCAGTTGTCCAACACCATTTGTTGAAAGGACTGTTCTTTCCAAATTAAAATACATTGGATCAATTTCTGTATCTTTAAGTTATCTTTTACCAAGGTACAGACTGTGATATGGTATGTTCCAACAGGTCTGCCAAAGACTGACAGAATATGGAGTTCATTTTCACCGGGTGCACCCTGAGAAAAAGTCACAAACTGGAATATTACTTGGAATCTGTTCCAAAGGTGTCCTTGTGTTTGAGGTTCATAATGGAGTTCGTACATTGGTTCTTCGCTTTCCATGGAGGGAAACAAAGAAGATTTCTTTTTCTGTATGTTTTAACTTTTTTTATTAGATTTTTAAAATAGGTGTTGTCCATTTCAAATATAACATATTGATTTTCTTTAAGTAAACTTTATGCCCTACCATTCATATTAGTATGTCCTAATACTATTTAATTCTTGGTTAAAAGAAATATTATCAAGGTTTTATATGCTCCTGATTTTCTGAAGAGGTGATTTTTAAAAATATACATTCCTAAGCTGGTTATATGCTCAGTTAACTTTAGTTAAATTACAAACAAGTTGACTTCTCTGTTAATTCAGAACTTATTCTAGGGTACTAACTTCTCACATGGAGAAACCTTCCTAATATATTTATCATAGATAATTATCTTAACCTCAGTGAACATTATTAAGCTCAGTGGTAGTAAGTTCCTCACAGTAACTGTACTTGAATATATTAATCCAGAGAGTCACTGGATTTTGTGAAATAGTGCTAGAACTTGCTTTACTTTTAGGGTTTAAAACATACTATCTATGTAGATAATGTTAGAATTTGGTCACATAATAAAATGATATAAAATCCTAATTTTTCATACCCCTAATTAATATTGTAGAAAAAGAAAATCACATTGCAAAATACATCGGATGGCATAAAACACGCCTTCCAGACAGACAACAGTAAGGTATGTCAGTACCTGCTGCACCTCTGCTCTTCTCAACACAAGTTCCAGCTGCAGATGAGAGCAAGGCAGAGCAACCAGGATGCCCAAGATATTGGTAAGGAGAAGTAAACTATTTCACATGATTCCAGGGTATATGAATGACTTTTGCCACAATTTTTAAAGAAATTCCATGTTTAGGATGAAAATTATGGGGAGGGTGTATTAATATTAAATGATTACGTCATGTTAATAAAGATGTCACAATTGAGGCCAAAATTTCAACATCATGTTTGCTTTGAAAACAACACCATAGATCCTAAGAAGATACCTATTGAAATGTTTGTTTTGGCATCTCTGTAGGCTAGCTGTTGTAAATAAAAGATTGAATCACAGTAAATTGACACACTATTTGGGAACACATGTGAAACCATAATACAAAATAGAGGTGCTAAGTTTTAATAACAGATTATACTATACAGACTCTGTGATCTGTACTACAAGAGAAGAAGTTCAGAGTCAGGAGTACTTGAGTGGTGGCACTAAAACTGGAATTTGAAGGAGAAAATAAGCACTTTGACAATGAATAAAAGGACTTTCCAAATGAGGAAAGCACACAGGCGACAAGGCAGGGGGCAGGGAGAATATGCACCTGGGAATGTGAGACACATTCCAAAACAATTCTGAGGTGTTAGATTTCCCACCTGTTACTTTTACTTGATTGTATTCCTGTTCTGAGACTGAAATGATGAACCACAATACCAATATAAATGGTCAGGAGAATGGTTCTTTTTGAAAAGGAACCAGAGAAGAAGTTAATTCAGCTCTTAAAAAAACTTAATGAGAACTAAAATTTTTAAAGCTCATTCTGCAAAACCAACCACATGTAGAGATTAAAGTTACTCAGTATCCAGTTCTGCATAGTGAATTCTTATAGACTTCAGTGAAACACTCACAGGAATTTGATTAGAAATTTTAATGAATAGTGCTAATGACCTTGTGCAGCAGAGCCCAATGAATTCTTTATCTGAATTTTCTCACGTCCTTCAATCTTATGGAAAATATATTCCCCGTAGTATCAGACTGAAATAATGGCAATCTAAGAATAATGTTTCTCAGCCTCTCAGAATCAAGGTGGGGGTGGGACCATATGCTTATTTAAAATGAAGTTTCTAGGAACCTGCCTGAAACTTGGTGAATCCTAATCTTTGGGAATTAGGTACCTGGAATCTTCATTTTTACAGGCTTTCCTCAGTAATGATTTTAATGATTTTTATGCATGTATAAATACAATAATTATGCTGTCAAATAATCTCGTTATTCTCTTTCTTTACCTGCTTTGCTCTGCTAAAAAACAAGTATGCTGTCATATATTTTCAAAGTATAGTGAAATATCAAACTTTAGAACTAGATATATTGATATTCCTACTTAGACTCGTACTCTATTCAGTACAAGCTAGAATTGAGCAGCTGAAGGTTACATCATTAAAGATGTGCTATAGTGTACTGTAGTGAAGAGAGAGAAAATGAAAATATGAAACTAACCTCCATTCTCAACATTTCTTCTACGGAAGAACATTATAGTGCAGTAAAGAGCATGAACTCTACAGCAGACTGCCAGTGTTCAGACTTCACACTATTGTGTAAGTAAAAGCTCAGAAACCTTGGACAGCACTAAAACTCCATGCCTTAGTTCCTATCTGTAAAATAAATATAATGATAATACCTACATCATAAACTTGTGAAGATGAAATAGATTAATACATGTAAAGTCCTTTCAAAATACCTGGTATGAATAAATAAATATTCTCATCATCAACATCATTTTACCACTGTTATCACTAGTAGCCATAGTAGTCATAAACGTAGTACTAGGTGAATGACCTTAGGAAAATAGCTGTCTTTTTGGAGTCTCCTTTTCTTTACCCATGAAGTGAGAATGCTCTGCATACCTAACAGATTTGACCATGGGATCACAACAGCTCTGTAGCCTTGTACTCATATGTGAAAACACTTTAAGATGATAATGGTATCAGCTGCCTCTTTTCCCAGACTTTGTAAATCTTCACAGATTTATTTTCAACTTGGTATCAGCTAGTAAGTAACTAACTTCCTACATAATAATCTATACTAGATAAATGAAAATAACTACTGTTATTTATAGGATAATGATGAGCTAACAAATTATTTCTCTAGAGTCATAGAATGTTGGTGCTAGAAAGAACCTTTGAGAATAGTAAGTGAAAAATTTTACTAATGAGAAAACAGGTTTAGAGTTGACAGTGTCTCTCCAAACTTTATAGTTAGAAGTCAAAGTAGGCTGGAACCCTGGTGTCAATTCCTAATCCAGTACTCTTTCTACTTAATGAGTTTCCAAAGAACTAATTTTCAGGGGTTTAATTGAAGATTAATAATCATTTATTGAGCATTTAATTTGAAAGACACTGTGTTAGCTGCCTTGTAATAAATGAGTCCCTCTCTTAAAAAATGCATACAATTGAATTGACAGTACAAGGAAATACAAAACAGTGCAAGGAACTGAACAAAAGCACAAACAGAGACTAAGAAATACGGATTTTCAGACTTGAGTGTGGAACCAGCAAGGCTTTCAGTCCAAATCTGAAAGATTAGTTTTAGGATGTAAGTTTTTCATGGTGTCCTTTCCCACCCTGGCCGTCCGTATTGGAGTTCTTTCCAGGTGAAAGGCGATAGGACAAAACAGATAAGTGACAAATTTATGATCTTATCCCATGGATATATGCAGTATTTTAAAGTTCCTATCCAAGAATAAGCTGTGAATGAATTTGATTAGCATACCCCTGATATGTTTACAAAACAGATAGAACATAAACTGAATTGGCTATAATTTCTGCTAAAAAATGGTCTACAATTTTCTTAAGATGAAGAAATCTACTGGTTGCAAAGCATTTCCTGATAATTATCTACATAAGACTCAGTTTATGTCTTTTATTAAAAGCTTCTCTCAAAGTAAAATAGAAATAATGCTCTGTCCTTTAAAACTCTGAGTTTTAAGTTAAAGATCATTCTGGGAGTTTTTGTGTTTAACTAGTTCAGAGAAGGAACATTGAGTTTTCCTGTTGACAATGAAATGTGTTTATTCAAACTTCATTTTGATGCATAAATATTAAAACATTCATGTTTTCCTATCTCTTTTTCCCTGAGACAAAATATTATTAAAGTTCCTAGGAATTAGAAGATAAATGAAACAGAATCTAATGATCTAAGTCAGCAGTCATTTGACATTTTCTTTTCAAAAGGTAGTTCTGCAGCTGTTTTATGTAGTGATCAAATTATATCCTTATAGAGTGCCACATAGTTGATACTTTCTATGGGGGACCACAACAGGTGCCTTGTGATGTGAATTGCTAATGCATGAACAGCTAAATCATTTGACATTCTCTGTTCCTGGTCCTTTTCTTACATGAAAACATTTTGATACTAAAATCTGTGATACAATGTTTTTTAAATAGCCTCAAATATTCTGCCATGACCTTGATTCTCACTGAATAGAATGCCTAAGCACTTGTTTTAAGGTATTTTTAAATTGAGCCTGTAAAAAAGCTTTTGCATGTTTATTTAGGAGTAAAAAAGAATTTAAGCATAAAAAGTGAATAATAAAGATTATGTTAATTAACAGAAATCAAAGCAGGGATAAGGCAAATAGTATTTGATTCTCATGTGGCTCCTGTGCCTCAGTTAAATCATGAAGTCTGCAGGCAGGAAAGTGGAATTGGCATAATAGTAAAATAGCAAAAGAAATAATTAGATTAAAAATTTTATTTTTTTGATAACACTTTTTGAGATTTATTTTTTCCACATACCCGTATAATTTATCCATTTAGAGTGTACAGCCCCATGGTTTTTAGTGTATTCACAGAGTTGTACAATACCACAATCTGCATTAAGCTCTTAAAAATATAACAGCCAAGAACTTTCTCTCTGGGCAAAGCTCTGCTCTGCATAGCTTATTTTTCAGGCATGTTCTCACCATGTTGGCCTCTCTGGGTTTCATCTCTCCCTCTCCCCATCCTTGATTTACTGGTATTTTAGCAGAAGCACTACTAGGGTTGAAAATTTCTCTGAAATGTCATTTTTATTTCTAACTGAGACCTGTAATTGGGAATGTGGATCGGTGAGCATGAAGTCAAAGCATATTAGATACTAGAGAATCACTAGATGTAGTGGGAAATGCTGACGAGGCTTTGGTGGTATGAGAAAGCTCCAAGGATGGAGAGATGGTATGAAAACCAGGATTTTCCAGCCTGCTTTTAAAAACCCCTTGATTGCCATACTTTGGAAACTACCTGCTTTTGCTGGCAATCAAAATGATTAAAAACTGCATGCTGTATTTTATTTATTAATGGAACTCTTCTCATAAAGATACTGCAGTGTTTCCATCATGTAAAGCAATCCTATTTCCTTGTAGAGAGAGCTTCGTTTAGGAGCCTGAATCTGCAAGCAGAGTCTGTTAGAGGATTTAATATGGGACGAGCAATCAGCACTGGCAGTCTGGCCAGCAGCACCCTGAACAAACTGGCTGTTCGACCTTTGTCAGTTCAAGCTGAGATTCTGAAGAGGCTATCCTGCTCAGAACTATCGCTTTACCAACCATTGCAAAACAGTGCAAAAGAGAAGAGAGACAAAGCTTCATGGGAGGAAAAGCCTAGAGGGATGAGTAAATCATACCACGATCTCAGTCAGGCCTCTCTCTATCCTCATCGGAAAAATGTCATTGTTAACATGGAATCCCCATCACAAACCATTGCGGAATTGCTAGGAAAACCATTTCACCAGATGGCAAGATCTGATACAGAATCTTTGGCAGGATTCACAAAACTTAATAAGTAAGAACATGATTAACCCAAACTCTACATATTTGTAAATTCTACATTTCATACGTATTTTTGCTTTGACATTTTATTATTTTCAACATATTTTTTTACATTGACACTTCCCCCTCCTACCTTCCTTTTCCTTCTTTAGTTCAAAGTCTGTTGCAAGTTTAAATAGAAGTCCTGAAAGGAGAAAACATGAATCAGACTCCTCATCCTTTGAAGACCCTGGTCAAGCATATGTTCTAGGTCAGCATAAACAAGCTTAACATTCTTTCTCCCATACCTCATGCTCATAGTATACAAGAAAATGTTAATTACCAAGAAATTATTTTTGGTTCTATGTCCTAACTGCCAAAACTACTAATGAATATCAATTTTAGACTACTTAAAATACACAAGGTCAAATAAAAAATTGGTTTAATAAGTTGCTATATGGCATAGAAATCGCTATTACTTAGCTTCCTCTTGGTCACAGTTAAAAGCAATTACAGTCTTACCGACAGTACCCAGACAATCTGGTACCGTGGCTTTGCATAGCCTTCCTTTGACTTTTTCTTAAAACCCATGAGGATCTACTCCACTACTACTATGTTTTGTGGTGAAGAAAGGTTTATTTGGGGGATACTTTCAGTTTAGCATGAATGGAATTGTTTTTAAAAACAGGTAGTTTTATGTAATATGCTATAATTTGTAAAATTTTTAACTGATTTGGTTTTTACAAACTCCCCATGCTAACTAGCACCTATAAAGCATAGGAGTTGTGTGTGTTTAAACATAGTATCTTTTAGATGGTTTGGGTTTCATGTTATTTTGTGTACCTTAAAAAGAAAATGTGCTTTTTAAAGGAAATCAATTTTTCAGAAGAGTAGAGTAGATTTTTTTAAACACAAAGATTTGAACTCAATAGAAAACAGGGAAGCAAAATTACCCTTTTTGTTTTTTTATGAAATACTGATTAACTCTCCAAAGTTTGCTCATTTAATCCTAATTACAGACAGTTAAAGAGTATTTTCTTATCCTTAATCGGATTGAGGATATGTGGAGAAAATGAAGTCAAAAGAGAACTCTGTACCATATTTGATCAGTATTTATGGAACATGGCATTACTAATTAGACTTCTACAACTTGAGAGATTACACTCATTGATTTAAGTTCAATCAGTTGAAAAAAATTAAAACATTACAGGGAAAATTTTACCCTGTAAGGTAACCCTATGTGTTAAAAATAATCTAAGATTCTGATCCAATCTTTCAGAAAATTCTTTTCAAGTTATGTTCCTCTAAATGGAACTGATGTAATCAAATCTTATAGATTGTAAACTATTTTCATTAAGACTTTGGTCTACATAAATTTCCATCACATATCAAATTTAAAGAGTAGTAAATGTTCCCCCCAAAAGATAGAATAAAACTTACCCATGAAAGAATATTTACTTTCTGCATGTTATATCCTTAAAATTATTCATTCTTATCGTGTATTGTATTTTCTTTTAACATTTGAAGAAATTCTTTTAAAAATCATTTACATCATTTCATACTTGGCATCAAAATGTCATTGTCAGAAATAGGACATATGTGCTTAAATTTATTCTGCAGAACAAAGTTGACATTAAAAATAGTAAATATGCCCATTGTGGCATATTTTTCTGAGTGCAAATAAAATGTTACTTCCTTAATGTTTTATTAATTTTTTATGGATTTATCAAAAGAAATTACTTCTCTAAACTGTCTAATAATTTAATTTATACCACAGGAATGACTTTGCATAGTTCTGGAAACTCTTCATCCCAAGTACCCCTAAAAGAAAATGGTAGGTTTATAAAATGTTTTCCCCCTCATTTACATCATATCTTTTCTCTTGTACTTTATGAGATAGTCTTGAACTTAATAAAGAATCAATTCCATGCCAAGAATTTTAGACCTTACACTGATGTGAAAGAACAATTGTAATTTGTAGCATCATGGTGATATGATGGGACCTGTAATTTAGGCTAATTTTGATGAACTAGAAAAATGATAAATTAGAACGAAGGACACTAATTGGTAACTAAGATAGTAATGCAGGTAAGACATAGCTAAAAGGAGTTTTAACTAAGGCACTTACTCTAAAGGGCTGCTTGAACTGCATCTTGCAGAGCAGTGAGGGTATGCATCCAGGCCAAGGGTGCGGCGTGATCAGGGACCTGGAGACATGTGAGGAGACAGCAGGTTCCGGGAACTCTAACAGTCTCAGTCAGTAGGAACACCAAGGGGGCCAGACAGAGCTTGAGAACTATGTAGAAAACTGTTTTGAGTCTTATCCCAAGTATCATGGGGAGACTTTAAAGGCTTTATATGTTGAGATTTGTAGTTTAGAAGCAGTCAAAGAATGGTCTAAGTTGTAGCAAGAAACTTTGTGCAGTGACTTGAAAGTATAGTGACTTAAAAGTCAGTGGGCTTAAAGCATTTAGAATTTGGGTTATAAAGTGCTTGCATGTCCATTATCTCCTTTGATCTTTCTAACAACTTTAATGGGTACAAAGAACCATTTTTTACCATGGAACACTTTTTCTGCAAAAGTGTTTGTCTTACCAGCAAGACCTTTTAGAGTTGAAGTAGTAAGTCTGATGAGAAAGAAGTAAATATTCTAGTCAGAAGTGTTAATATAGTTAAACGTGATGAAGCTTTAAGTTCTAATTTTTCTGAAAAACAAGGTAAAGTGAAGGGATGAGAGAGTAGATTGAACCATATGAAACTGCAATTTTTATAGGTCAAAATTGTCAAACACCCAACTAGTTCTTCAAGAGAGGAAAGTTTTCTTGGGGTACAATTGTGTTAAGAAGTAAAAATATGCACAATGTTTTCAATACTCTTTTTAAAAAACTTTAAAAAACCTAAAATCATATCATGAAAAAAACAGTGAACTTAAGTTCTTAAGTACTTAAGTTAGTAATCCCAGTTACTAAGACCATGGTCTCTAGCTTTATGCTTCAATGTCTTAACACAGGCCGAATTTAATTATTTCTGTACTAAAATAGGTCAATTATTAATATATCCATAGTGGTAATATCATAACAATTATTGAGTGCTTACTATGAGCTAAACACTATTTTAAGCATTTTATTTCTCTCATTTACTACTACAACAAATCTATGAGATGGGTGCTAATGTTACTTCCCCTTTTAGAAATATGAAGCCAGTGCACAGAGGTAAAGTTGTGCAGGAGGTCATGGAGCTGGCAAGGGCTAGAGCCGTGATCTGAACACAGAGTCTGTTTGCAGACTCCCTGCTTTCGTTTATTCTGTCTATGACCTCCTAGCATAATAATACCTAATCATGCCTAAATAGTAGGTACTATTTCTCCAAGTCAAACTTTTGAAAGAAGCTGGATGGAAAAGAACGGTTTTGATGAAAAAGAATGCAAGTTTACATTGGATATCACATGAGCATGTACAGGCTAGTTTATCTGCCTAAAGAAGCTTCATCTTCTTAACCTGCTCCCTACAAAGGAAGGGTCAATCTACCTTCCTATAGATGTCTCGCTAGGTCAACTTGCAGACAAAGCTATGTTCTCTTCAAAAATCAAATCTGCCATAGTAGCCTTAAACTAGTGCTCTATTGGGAATTGAATATTAACCAATTATCAGTGGTGTATTGCGTGACTATTTTCTCTCATTCAGTAGATGGTCTTTTTTTTAACATTTTTTTTCCCATAATGTGCACATGTTTCACTCACCTTCCATCAAATCACAACAGGATGTCTTTTTTATCTTCTTGTATTTTCTTTTGCTATATATAAGCTTTCTTATTTGTTTTTTTTTCTTTTTATTTCTCTTGCCATAAAGTTTGAGTCACCAAAAAAATCTTCATCATTAATGTCATGCAATATATCACCAATGATTTCTTCTATTTATTGTTGCAGTTCTTATATCTAAATCTTTAATCCATTTGGATTTTTTTTGTGTATGGGGCTAGTTTGTGATTCAAGTTCATTCCTCTATGTGTGACTTCACAATTTTGCCACGATTCTTTATTAAAAAGGCTGTTCCTTTCCCTAGTTCTGTTCTTTTTGTTTTATTCAGTTGAACCATACTATCTCTTTTTGTATCTACACCATATTATTTTATTACTGTTGCTGTATGTAAAGTTTGAAATCAGGTAACGTGATACCTCACTCCTTTTTTCTGAGAATTGCTTTTGGAATTATAAATAGAATTGATTTCTTGATTTATTTTGCTTTTTGTTGGTTGCTTGTATATTTAAAAAGCTATGAATTTTTATATGTTGATTTTGTAACCTTCCATTTTGCTGAATTTATATATAGATTGTTTCTAAGAGATGTAACTTTTTCCCTAACGTGAGTGATGGGTTTATCCAGAGCCTCCTCTACCTATAGTTGAGTTTCTCTTAGAATCAGTGGCATGGAGCTGATATCGTTTATATCTATAACCAAGAAAATTAGTTTTTCTCAGAAGAAAAATGCTTACTCATATTTAGGTCAATATGGATTTGACCTTATCAAAATGTGCCTTTTCTGGAAAATTCAGTGAGCCTATTGATCGCTAGGTTGTCATTAGTATCTACAACTATTCTAGTTGAGGACTGTATACCTCCATATAAATCTGATGAGAAGTGAACTAGGCGAGACTGAAACAACAGCCTCTAATGCAGAGAAAGCATACATTTTCATTTCTAAATTATACATTTATCAATCCTTCAGATTTTCCCAGTTAAATATTACTGGGAATAACACCAATATATATTACTTAATGACTAGAAATTTGAATTTGGTGTTCTTTTTTGCTTTAAAATATTTGTAGGATTTGCTGTGGTCATAGCTTACCAATGAGAAACAAAAATTCTTTCAGGATTTAAAAATGTGTATTTCATGAATATTAGTGCTTGTTTCTATAGAATAGTTAAAATAACTCAGAAATTCCCTGGATACTTGAAATATCTAGCTGGTTTACTTTCAGAGATGTATAGATTCTATTCGGTTCTTATGAATTCTATAAATATTACTGAGTTTACTTAGATTGTCATGTACTATATACAATCACATATTTCCTCCCCCTTTTTTTAAGCCAGTGGAAGTGTTTTGAATATCTACTGTATGAATAGAACAAAAAGATAAATAGAAAATTATCAATATCATGTGCACAGTGCTCTCTAATAACATGTAGCTATATACCAGCATCCTTCCTTCCTTCTCTCCTCATTTCAGTAAGTGATTCTGTGGAGGGTAAGTGTATAGGGAAAATGATCTCTGTAAAAAAGAGTGGGTTGGCAAAGCTTCTCTTTCTGATAGTACTGTACTCTACTCAAATCTGGTACTCTAGCTAAATCTATTACAGTTCACAGACCCTTTCAGCCTTCTTTCAGCATTTGCTAGTGCTTTACTTGCTGCTATATGACCATCTCTGTAATCCACTTATTCAAATCTCTATTCCATTTCCTTGAAGTTTCCTCCTTTATTTGTATCAGGAAGACACCCTCTCCTCCCCCCCCTTTTCAGTTCTGACTCATGTCTTTACAATGCTACTATTTCATTGGCAATCTTACCCATACTCTGTTTAACATAATAGTCAGGTTAGATCTTTATTCTTCTAGCCTGATCTGATTCAATCCATATTTACTATGCTAGCGGCTTCAATATACATTATATGTTAATTTGTTTTCCCAAATTGCCTAGTAAGGACTTTGACAGGAATGTTGTCCAGGAAACAATTGAAGTATGAAAGAATAATTGAGTTGAGTGAATGAATGCTTAAATCTCAATAGGAACCCTTAAATAGGTTGCATCTGGTTAAGAAAATATGCAAAAATATTGCATATTTATTTTTAGTGTATGTATGCAGTTGTGTATGTGTAAAAATTATAATTACTATTCCCAATAGTGTTTACCTTGGAAATACCTTAATATATACACATATATACTTCTTACCTAAATAAGTAATGTAAATAACCAGTCTTGTTCATGCACTTAGATATGAAAATACAGAAAATGACATTTTTAATATGAATCAACACCTTTGACTTTAGCAGGTACTCCTTAGGAACATTAAAAATATTTTCAGTTTTAAAAAAATATATATTTTCAGTTTTATAATTGAAAGGATAAACACTATATAAAGCTGTATAAACACTATATAAAGGACTTCAACATTACAATGGGGATAAAATTTTACACTTAATACCTAGCAAGATTAAGAACTTTTCTATCTTTAGTTGGGGTAAGGATGGAAGCAAGTCCGACATTAGTATTCTCCACAAACTATTCTTTTGCTGCTGCTTTCACTTTATTCCGCCTGTATTCCCTGGGAATTTGTTTTCCTGAAAATTACTGCTTTTGGAGTTTATCAAATACTATATAAATTTCATCAGTTCTAAGGATCCTATTTCCTCAGGCAGTAAGTACTTAAATCTGAAACTTGGAAAAAATGGAAATCCAAATTATCACTATTTAATCACTTTGCAAAGCTCTTTGTTTTTATTGGTTATCTCTTATCACCATAGCGGTGACTTAAAACGACTATACTGATTTAAATTCTTAACATGACCACGCTCCCTTGTTTGTTTTATTTTAATTTGGGGCTTTTTTCTGTCTTGTATTTGGTTTTAGCTAAAAATTAGAAATAATGACCTATTTTAGAGTAAAAGTATCTTGAATACCTAGACAAAATCATTAAGCTAGGTATTAAATTCACTGGATGTATGTATAGAGAAACTATATAAGGTAAGACTCTTCACACCATTGTTCAGTAATTCTGAGAGGGATCTCATTCATAAATTAGACATTCTGAATTATTACTATTTTTATTTTAGCTAAGTTTATAATCAAGTTTTGGTAAAAAAGAAAAACCACAGGAAGCTAGCAAACTTGCACTAATACTTGATCTTTAAGAGACAAGTTTAATTTACTCTAGAGGGCAAATGATAGCTGCTATTATTTTCTGATATTCAAGTAGTTTATTTCTAGAATATCAAGTTTCACATTCATCTAATGTAAATACTAGTACATGTTATGTAACAAAGTTACTACTTATTTTATGACATATTAGTACAATTCTTTTTTAAAAACAGGTTTCTTTAAAAACCTCACAAATCACAATTCATCTTTTTTACAGCTGAGTACTATTTCATCATGTATATATACTACATCTATACTACATCTTCTTAATCCAGTCATCTCATGTTGGGTACTTCGGTTGTTTCTGTAGTGTGGCTATTATAAATGGTGCTGCTGTGGACATTGGGGTGAATATATCCCTTTAATTAGTTCTTTGCATTCTTTAGATTGCTGGGTCATATATCTATTTTTAGTACTTTGAAGAACCTCCATATTGTTTTCCATAGTCTGTTTTACCACCAACAGTGCAAGATGGTTTCTTTCTCTTCACATCTTTGTTTCTGGTCTTTTGGATATGTGCCAGTCTCACAAGAGTGAGGTAGTATCTCATTGTTCTCATTGCATTTCCCTGATGATAAGTGATAATGAGCATTTTTCATACATGCAGCCTATTTGTATGTCTTCTTTGGCATATTGTACTAAGTGAATAAGCCGGAGGAAGAAAGACAAATTCAGGATGATTTCAGTCATATGTGTAATATAGGGAAATGAAAGGAACTGACAAAGACAAACTCTAGAAATATGGCTGCAGAATTGAAGCTACCAAAGGGGGATACTAGGGTAGGAACAAAGTGGGGAGCAGGTCCAATGATATATGATAAAAGGGTATTATTGCTGTGGGGTGGGTGAGGTGGGGTGGTACACATTGCAGAGTTGTGAATGTCTTCCTCTGAAACATATATAGTGCTATAAACCAATGTTATCTCAAAATAAATAAAATTTTAAAAATATGTGAATAGAGAATATTTTATTAAATATTTTTAAAAGATTTATTTATTTTATGCATACAAGCTGGGGTACAGGCCAGAGGCATTGGGCTGTGAGAGGGTTCACCAGAGACAGAGTGGGGAGCAGAACAGGCAGATCGACAGAAATACACTGCTGAAGGGAGCAGCAGGCAAGGCAGGAGAGGTCTGCTGGACCATGTGGGAATCTCCCTGGCCTGGTGTTGAACTCGCCTCGCCGCTGCTAACAGCTCCATTAGCACAGCGCCTAACCACTGTGCCACTGGGGAGGCCCTAATTAAATATTTTTAAAAACAGTAACCTGCCCCTAAATTTGGTTGCATTCTGGAATATGGGAGTTAGGGCTTCAACATCTAAATTTGAGGGTCTTCGTTGGGAAGAGACAGAATTCAGGTCATAACAAGATTGTGTCTATGTGTGTGTTTAAATGTTCAGTTTACTAAGTAAAGTAATTATATTAACATGACAATTAAGCACATATTTATTGAGTTAATTTAGAAGATATTTGTGATTCCTCAGCTTATTCTTTTTAAAAATCTCTGAGTAGGAATAAGAAAAAGTAAATTCTAGTTCTGATGCTGACATTCACTCTACTTAATTAGCATTTATCAAGTTCTGAACTCAGACATTCTGCTTGACATTGTTACTTAATGTTGAGCAAGTCACTAATATTATTCCTCACCTTCAAAACAGTGATTAAAAATCTGCCTACCTCATGAGATTGTTGCACAAATGAGAAATAAATGAAAGTCCTCTGAGAATAAAAATGTGCTAGACAAATCATTAATGGAATTTTAAATAGTAGATTTAGTTTTTTTGATACTTTACTCTAGAATTTACCATTAATATTTTACTCAATTATAAGTAAAAATGTCAATCACTTATTAGTGGGAAATTCTTAATAAATTGAGCATTATTAAGGAGTCAATGTGATGCAGCAGAAACCTGGAGTCAGAAAACCTAAGGCTCAGCTCTTGCCTTTATTTGTTGAGTAAGCCCACTCAAATTATTTGACTTCTTGAAATTGAGTTACTCATTTGTAATTGAAATATAATTATTTTACAAGGAATGATTGATGAGGAACAAATGTCATAACAGTCATTTTATAAACTGTGAATCCCTAGAAAAACATAAGATTATGGCATTGTAATCACTTAAAAGATAATTTTAGAGTGAGTGATAATGACCTTTGTTAACATTTAAATTGATCAAGCAGTCTTAATGCCTCAGCATGTTATATTTTTATGTTTATTTTATATTAACATTATACTTTTCCACTAGATGTGTTACATAAAAGATGGAGTGTAGTGTCTTCACCAGAAAGGGAGATCACCTTGGTGAACCTGAAAAAAGATGCAAAATATGGCTTAGGTAAGTCATTGTCAGATTCATAAAGGTCTGTGAAAATTAAAAGAGAAACTATAATATAGTATTGGCATTAAGGCACCAGCCCACTTCTGATCAAGATATTGAATGCCCACCCACAACCCATTCATCCCACCTACCTAGTCACGATTTGCCAAAGATGAAATGCCTAACAAGCAATACTCCCACCAAATCTGTATCTCCTTTCATACACTTTACCTGTCAATCATATTTGATACATGAGTCTATACTCTCACGTGTCAATCAGGCTAATCATTTGTCATTGAAAACACAAGTTTCCTGAAGATCTTTTTCAAATACGCTGTTTCGTAGGATTCCAAATTATTGGTGGGGAGAAGATGGGAAGACTGGATCTAGGCATATTTATTAGTTCAATTATTCCTGGAGGACCAGCTGACTTGGGTGGATGCTTAAAACCAGGTACAGTACAGTACTTTACATTTTGGGAATTCCTAAATAATTAACTAATAGGTATGAATTTGCATAGTTAACCTAAGTGGGACTTAGGGAAGCAAAAGTACTGGAGTGGATAGGTGACATTTCTATAATTTAGCCTGTAATGTCTCTTAGTTGTTGAAAATCCTGGATTGTCAATTTTTACAGGAGACCGCTTGATATCAGTGAATAGTGTGAGTCTGGAGGGGGTCAGCCACCATGCTGCAATTGAAATTTTGCAAAATGCACCTGAAGATGTGACTCTTGTTATCTCTCAGCCAAAAGAAAATATATCCAGAGGTAATGTGACTGTCTCATGGCTATGTATTCTGATTCTCTTTTCGCAAAAAGTCAAATACCCTAGCCGATTAATTGAAATTTAATTAATTTCAATTAAATTATGGCAATTTGATATCTGTAGTTCAGTTTGTTTTAATTTTACTCATCAGTATTTTTCATTCCTTACAAGATTTTCTGTCTCAATTTCACTTGGTAATATAGGTACAAAAATGGATTTGTTGTGCAAAATGAGTATCACTTAAGTAAATTCTGAGTACTTGGTGTGCCACCACTTCTTAGGCCATGTTGTAGATAGAACTCATTCCCTGATTGATATAATTCCCTAATTAATATAATTCCGTTACCTATGAAATCCTGTCCTGAATCAGCTAATAAAAACAGCCATAAAAATAATCATTAAATAATGAACAAGGCTGTTTTGGAGACCCAGATTATTTCTAGTTAGGGAAACAAAGTCTTCACCATGGAGACTCACTTGAAATGGGCCTTAGAGAATGGAAATGGGGAGTTAAGGCAAAGGAAGTACATGTTCCAGTAAATGTTACCACAATAATGACAAAGGAGGAAACAAAGAAAGCAGAAAGCATCTGTACACTGAGGGGGTCTCTGTTATGGTTCTAGGCCCCAGGTCAGGTGTTGTGCATATGTTAACCTATGTAAAATATTACCAGCAATCATTGGGGAACATTGTACATGAATGTGAGCACAGGCATGTATGTCACTGAACTGTTGTTCTTATTGATGAACTTTGACTTTTAGGGCCTTCTACTCCAGTGCACATTGCCAATGGCATGAAAAACTACTTGAAGAAAGCTTCCTATATGCAAGACAGTGCAATAGATTCTTCTGAGGATCATCACTGGCCATGTGGCACCCCAAGGCACATCTCAGAGAGTTCCTTTGGGTTACCTGGTGGCCTGCGGGAAGGAAGCCTGAGTTCTCAAGATTCCAGGACTGAGAGTGCCAGCTTGACCCAGAGCCAAGTCAATGGTTTCTTTGCCAGCCATCTAGGTGAACGAAGCTGGCAGGAATCACAACACGGCAGTCCTACATCATCTGTAATATCCAAATCCACTGAAAGAAAGAGGACTTCTATTGATAGTAATCTAAGCAAAGTTAAAAAATCTGGCATTTCTGATGCAATTGATTACTCTGACCGTGGAGATTCAGACATGGATGAAGTCACTTATTCCAACAATCAGGATCATCAAACACTAAAAAAGGCACAGTTTGATTTGAATCTGTTTTTATCATTTAACAAAGCAAACAGCAATAAATTTATCACAGAATGTAATAATTTACTATAAATAACTTACATTCTACTTGAGGAATAGTTTACATCTTATGCTACTAACTGCTACTGCATTTGATGCTAACTTTCAAAGAAATTAGCAGCTTTGAATACTAACTCTAAAATGGCTATTCTAGGAAAATGCTAACTGAGAACACAATGGAATGAATAACAGATGATGATTGTTTTATCGAAAAATATTGTTCACTAATAGTTCATATAATGGGCAGTTAGTTGCTAGCCTAAATTCTTCTGAAGTTCTGAATGTATAATAATAATAATAGAAAATTGCTGACTTCCTAGAAATGATATATACATTTAAAATCCATTCACCAGCAGATTCAGGAAAGAACTTTAAGTCCTTTATTGAAAAATGAAAATTCTTCATAAGAGAGCTTGGCCCTTATAAATGCACTTGACTGTTGTGCCTATGTTTATATTGGATTTGTAAATATAAGCAAAGTAAAGATGAAGTCTCCTCATCTGAGAAGCCTAAGCTAAAAGCTACTGTTTGATATATTTTGATTTTAAAGGAAATGGAAATGCTTTCTAAATTTGGTAGTATAAATAGCATTGCACAAGGATTATGTAAAAGGCAGGTTTTGACTGCATTCTGGGCATTCTTCTACTCTAGTTATTTGACCCAAAAGCAAGCCTTTAAACACTAAACTTCAATTTCCTCAACCATAAAATATAAAGACATTGGATTAGATGGTCTCTAAGATCTCTTCCAGCCCCTAAGTTCTTTGACTCCATTTTATCCCTTAACTTGTTTTTTATTGGTTTTTCAAAAAAAAAAAAAAAAAAACTTCCAGTAATAACTCATTTTTACTCTAATAAAAATCCTTTTCTTTTGTTTTTCTCTGTTAAGGAATCTACTTCCTCAATGAATACATCCAACAAAATGAATTTTAATACTTTTACTTCATCACCTCCAAAACCTGGAGATATCTTTGAGGTTGAACTGGCTAAAAATGATAACAGCTTGGGAATAAGTGTCACGGTACTGTTTGACAAGGTTTTCACATATTTTCTCTTCTCCATTTCCAATAACTATAGTATGCTAATTAATTAATTCAATTATTTTGCTTCAAAAGGCAGACTTTTATTCAAATATTTACAAAACTAAAAATTGAATCATCTTAAAACTTTAAAAACTTGAATGTGCTAGTCACTTTTTCCTGTATTTAAAAAAAAATATTAAACATATGCTACCTTTCCCCATAGATTTCACACTTAACCTAATCTGAGCACAAAACTTGTAAAATATAAAACTAATAAGTATACTTTGTATATATTTCACTACTTCTGCATAAGCTTGAAAATATACATTTTAACCTGCATCATGATGATTAATGCATATTTATATGCCCTTTTTCTCTGAAATATCTTATAAATATAATTAGCATCTTAAAATTAGAGGTTCTCAAGGAATATACTTTTAAAATAGTTAAAAGATGAGCATAGATTATTTGACATTATTTTAAAATTTTTACTTAGAATTCTTCTTTGGAATTCTAAATTATAGCATTATTTGTGACATTTGAAGAACGGTTAAGTTGTAAAAAGTCATTTAGAGACATGGTAGTAATGGCATTATTAACAGAAAGAAATCAAAAGGAAACCCTAAATCTTTAATACTTTTGAAAATAACTTTTTTTCTCTTTCCCTTAAGTTCTTTAGAAAGTTACTATTTTCCTATTATGAAAGGAAATAAAAACAATTCACATGTTGATAATTTACTCATTACATTTCATTTATGCGGTAACAAAATTTCTCAACTGTTGCCTTTTAAGGTGAAAAAAACTTTTTGTCCTTGACTTATGAAATTTGACTTCAAATTAGCACTTAGGCTCTTGAAGCACATTACCTCATATGCTGTATTTTTTTGGTGATAATCACATTTCTATACTAATTTTGCATTAATAGACTTTGCTTTCTGCTTGCTCATAATGCATGATATAAGCTTACAAAGGAAGAGCAATTCCTCTAATAGTCAAGATCTGGTGTGTTATTTTCTGAATAAAGTTTTTCCTGAAAGGTAACTGATTTGACATTTGGAAAACTTAGCTGGACATATTCTTGAATATTTAATTGTAGGTAGAGTGCAAACTTACTCATATTACAAATGTTACTTGTCTTTTTTTTTTTTACTTAGGGAGGTGTGAATACCAGTGTTAGACATGGTGGCATTTATGTGAAAGCTGTTATTCCCAAGGGAGCAGCAGAATCTGATGGTAGAATTCACAAAGGTATAGTATTTATGTGTGTATGCTAATTATGATTATCAATTCAACAAATAGATAACAAATTAAAAAGTCAATGTAAATCTTCAAGTCATTCATAAATACAAGATAAAAACATGCAATTTTTTGGTTGAGTTAATTTTATAATACCAGGGGGTTTCAAGCAAATAGTTGATCACCTCAAAAATTATATGTCAAACCAGCTCCACCACTAAATGTCCAGTCACTATTCATCACCATACAACAGGCCCTCTCCACCTGTTTGTTACCCTTCTTTTCCCTTCTGACATTCTATTGTCAGAGTCTAATAGCTTGTTTTTGTTTTGTTTGCTTGCTTTTTAAAATTTCTTTATATTCTACAAGTGAGTGAAATCATACGGCATTCACCTTTATCCTTTTGCTTACTTCACTTAGCAAAGTCCCCTCAAGATTTCATCTTTCTTTATGATTACATAGTATACTATTGAGTATATATATCATACCTTCTTCATCTAGTCAGTCACCCACTGTCAGACATTTAAGTTGTTTACATACCTTGGTTATTGTGAATAGTGCTGCAGTGAACATAAGGGTATATTTATCTTTTTCAATTAGTGTTTCTGTATTCTTTAGGGGATACAGAAGTGGGATTATCCAGAAGTGGGATTAATGTATCTAATAATATAATGTTAGTTCTATTTTTAATTTTTTGAGCATCTCCATAATGTTGGCTATGGTGACTGCACAAATTTAAATTCCCACAATCAGTGCTCAAGAGTTCCTTTTTCTCCACATTTTCTACAACACATTTCTTGAGCTTTTGATAATAGCCAGTCTAACTGGAATGAGGTGAAATTTTATTGTGGTTTAGATTTGCATTCCCTGATGTTAATTAATGATGAACATTTTTTCATGTGCCTACTAGCCATCTGCTTATCTTTTCTGGAGAAGTGCCTATTTGGCTTTTCTGAATATTTTTTGATTGGATTTTTGGTTGAGTTGTATGAGTTCTTCATAGAACTCTGACATACGTACTTTGTCAGATGTATGGTGTGCAAATACTTTCTCTCATTCAGTATGGTATCTATTTTGGTTAGTCACTTTTTTGTTTTATGTATTCCCAGGTATTTATATTCCCTTTTGTTTTTCCTTGCTTCTGGAGACAAATTTGCAAAGATGTTTCTGAAGTTTGTGTCATGGTGTGTTTTGTTTTTTGTCTATGTACTCTATGGTTTCAGGTCTAGCATCTAAGTCTTTTATCTATTTTGAGTTGATTTTCATGTATGGTATGAGGTAGTAGTCTAGTTTCATTCTTTTGCATGTGGTAATCCATTTTTCCCTATACCGTTTATTGAAAACGCTTTCCAGGTTCTAGTATATATTCTTTACTCCTTTGTCATTTATTAGTTGTCAGAAACATGCAGGTGGCATATTTCTTGAAATGAGACTATATTGTCATAAACTTCTCTCTTAGCACTGTTTTTGCTACATCCCCAAAATTCTGGTATATAGTATTTCTATTCCCATTTGTTTCCAGATATTTTTCATTTCTCCTTTGCTTTCTTCAGTGACCTATTGGTTGTTCATTAAAATATTGTTTAAAAAATCCACCTATTGTTATTTTCTCCAGCTTTCTTCTTGTAGTTACTTTCTAACCTCATTATCATTGAGGTCAGAAAATATTCGTAATATGAATTTAATCTTCTTAAAATTATTTAGGTGTATTTTTTCCCAAAGAGAATTCTCCATGTGCTCTTGTGAAGACTGTATATAATCTGCTTTTTGAATAGAATGTTCTGTATATGTTATATTTATCTGGCCTAATGTATTATTAAACCTGTCTTAAAGAAAGATGTTTCCCTATTGATTTCAATGCGGTTATTTTCAGGCTATACCATAAAAAACTCAACATTGTTCTAAAAATTCCCCTTCCTAGCATATTTTCTAGTATCAAAGATATCTTACAGTATCTAGCTCACATTTTGTTAAGAGGAGCAAATTTCCAAAGAATGGAAAAAGAATAGTACCCTTGTGTAAATACCGACATCTACGTTTGTAATAATAAGTTGGGACTTTCCACAATCTCTTTACATTTATAGTTCAGTTTATCTTTTACCGTGACTTAAATTGATTTTTATATAATATCTTTTCTATAATGTACCCAATATTAGCCATAGAAATGAGAAAGAAATTAAATGCATTCTAAAGAAAATAAGTGACATAAATTTATCCAGAGTTTGCTCTCTCTCCTCAAACAAATTAATACAAATTAAAACCACAAGGCATTAAAGATCATGTAGAATCTTTATTTTGTAATTTTGTTTTATTCAAAATTGCTACCTAATTCATAGGTGATCGTGTCCTAGCTGTCAATGGAGTTAGTCTGGAAGGAGCTACCCATAAGCAAGCTGTGGAAACACTGAGAAATACAGGACAGGTAATAAACCATTACACCAACCTTTTAAGACCCCTTAAAGGAACATAATAATGTGTGAATAATATTCTCATTGAGAACTCCAAATTTGCTAGACAAGAAACTAAACATGATTCATGTAAACACCTTGGTGTTTTTTCTTCCTAATTGAAAAGCAAGTATTAATGGCAAGAAGTTTTTACTGAAAAAAGTGATTTCTTATATTAATCTTAGCCTGAATATTACCAAAGAGCTCTAATAGGAGGAAAGGTAGAGAATGTATTTAGAAATGTTTCATAAACATTTATGAACTTCTAGTGATTTTCATTCACAATCATACATTAACTCAAAAGCTAAATTCATTTGCTCTAATAAAGATCACTGGGATAAGATAATTATGAAATGTGATCAGAATTGATCACATTTCATAATTATCTTATCCCAGTGATCTTATATTAATAGTGCGGTGATGGTTTTATTCTAACACCCAATTTTTATTGCATGTTTGTTATTTTTATAATAGTATTTTTTAAACCATTTTTCTTTTTTAGAGTATAAACTTTATTTGAAATGTTTAAACCTTTGCTTTGGTCACTCAATTTTTTTCTCATTTTATCTATAATTTGGTGGACCAGTAATTACATTAAATGATTTTATAGCATTAATTATAGAAACTAAAAATGTTATCTTGTTTCATTATAATTATTTTTATTAATGAAGTGCTGTTCCATTTGTCCAGGTGGTTCATCTGTTGTTAGAAAAGGGACAGTCTCCAGCATCTAAAGAACATCTTCCTGGAACCTGTACCCTTCCAGAGCCAGATGCCCAAGGTCAAGTCTCAGACAAAATGATGAAGAAAATGATTCCTATCAAAGACTACAGCTTTGTCACTGAAGGTCAGGCATCAGGAGACTTTCACCTAACTTTCATTTCCTTCCGACTTATTTAAAGTTGAAATTTTATTTTGTATCACAATTCATACCATTTTACTTATGGTATTCACATCAAGGATTAATAATAATCTGATGCAGCACTATAATATTTGCAACTGATAGAGTCTGAAGTTATGCATGAAATAGATTATGATCATTTAATAGCACATTAAATGGTTTTAAAATTCAAAATGAAATTTGGGTGCTTGTCGTTTGCTTTCCTTTTCTCATTTTAGTAAATTCATCTCTTTTTCAAAATGAATTTTATAAGGGAAAAGTAAATAAAAATAAACACCAGCTTCAAACCCAATTGAAACTATAACTTATACATTTTCTATTTAATTTTATGGAGAATTACAAACTACCGACCCTTGGATATGCTGCTATTGTAGTAAAATAAGAAAATTAATAATCATGTACTAGGTTTTTTTAATAAGAATATATGTGTTCATAAAATAGACTATTAGTATTAGTAAGATTCCATCTTTCTTTTCAGATATACAATATATTTTATAAGTGATATTGGTAGCATATAGTCATTATTTTGTCTTTTAATTCCTTATTTGATTACATAAATGTTAGCATCTCTAAATTGTCCTGAAAATGAGAAGAAAAAATAACCCAATCTATATTTTTCCTAATAATGAAAATAAAATTACCATGGCCGCTTTTTTCCTCACTATACTATATTCTTTATTTCTCTTACTGATGAGAATTTTATCATGATGCCATTTTAGCTTGCTAGATTAAACCATACCTCACCAAAACAATAGAATGATAACTTCCTCCCCATGTCCTTTTCTAATATTTGTTTTGTTGTTCTTACCATCTGTCTCCCATTGCATATCTCATTTCTCTCATTCTTCTCCTTCCCCCCAATTTATCCCTTTTTTTAAAATACATGGGATTAAAGTAGTTTCTTTTTCAGAACCCTCTTTTCAGGGAGCTTAGTTCATTAAGTTTAGTTTACTTAATAATATAGAGGTTAAAGTAGAATTTGAGAACAGAATAAGAATTGAACAAGCATATATAAAGCTGTAAATATTGTGAGAAAATGATTTAATATGTCTAAAAGTATATGTGTTTGTATGTTCATACAAATTGTTAAGAAAATTTTTTTCTTTCTTCTCCAGAGAATACATTTGAAGTAAAATTGTTTAAAAATAGCTCAGGCTTAGGATTCAGTTTTTCTCGAGAAGATAATCTTATACCTGAGCAGATGAATACCACCATAGTAAGAGTTAAAAAGCTCTTCCCTGGACAGCCAGCGGCAGAAAGTAGAAAAATTGATGTGGGAGATGTTATCTTGAAGGTCAATGGAGCCTCTTTGAAAGGACTGTCTCAGCAGGTGAGACACCATCTTGCAGAGTGTAGTATTTCTAATATTAAGACAGACTGACATCTCAGAATGTTTCATACTGCTGGTATAACTGTGTCTTCATTTGTCATTCATGGTGCCCCCAGGAAGTCATATCTATTCTCAGAGGAACATCTCCACAAGTATCCTTGCTTCTCTGTAGACCTCCTCCTGGCGTGCTACCAGAAATTGACAGTGCTCTTTTGGTGAGACCTATGAAAAGTAATTATATTTAGATAGACTATCAACTGAGTGATTAATTCATCTATAGTGCTTTCATCATTGATTGATCTCCTAGATTTCATACCCAGTTACTTCTTTAGCTGGTAATGTTGTCTTGTGTATTGACCTTTTAATGCATTCCATATTCCATATTGTAATCTAAACTAACTCAATTCACTTTCTCTTCTCTTCCTTCCAATTCTAGAAATCTAAGATTTTGGGAAATTGTTTTCTAAGCACAAAAATAATTTATAATATCATGATATCTTGCATAGAAAAAGACATGAAAATGTTACCAAAAACTTTTGTCCATTTCTTCATTGAATCAAAATGGGGAAAGTAATTCTGAGCTCATATAGATAAAATAAGAATTATTTAAGATTTGCCTTTAATTTTAATTCTAGAAATCATAGAATAAGGGATATGTGTGTACATTTCCCTTCCTATATCAAAAAATAACAAAAGGACCTAGCATCTGTTTTGACGATCATTTGTAAATTGCATACTGATAACTAGAAATCATAATCATATAAATAAATAATAATATGATGGAAGAAAAAGAACCTCAACCTGTCTACTTAAAATAAGTGTTTCTACCAGTATCCTGACTCCTGGGCATGAAACAGGAGTCTGTGGCCCTGGGTATGTCGGGGGGGGGAGAGGGGAGGGTAGTGTTACAGGGATATTCAATAGGAAAGTAAAATTTCTATAAGCTTCATTATAGCACCAAATAGCACAAACCAAGTATAATGCTCTTGATTAGTAGATGAATTAACAGCATTTTTCTGGAAATATTTAACAAGACCTTTAAAAACATCCTATATGCTGACCAGGTTAAAAAAACATACAAAGAAATAATCAGAAACTCAGATGAACATCTACATAGAAGTTCTAGATTTTTATTAGTAAAATCAGCTCTGTCTCCAGTAAAAGGTGAAGTCTGAAATAAGTTGAAGTTACAGCCACTTGTGTCACTATTACACAGTTATATGCAGTTGTTGCCAAAGCATATTTAAGAACCTCACAAAATACTCATCATAGAATCCTAAATTTTGAAAGTAGGATACAAACTATTATATATACTATACAGTATATATAAGTTACTATATATATATGTATGTATATATAAGTTACTCTATATATAATGTGTATATAAGTTGCTATATGTATCTAAAACACTAATTTTGATTTAAAATGTCATATAGTATTAAATCATTTTTATCTATGGTATTTGTGTATGATGTTTTCTCTAATAAGCTTAAATTACCTTTCATTATCAGAAAATTAAATGAATATATTGATGAAAAATGCTATGTCTAGAAAACTAGACTTTTAATAACAAACATAATGTAGTGTGTATAATGTTGATATATAAGGCTATATACCTGAAACCCATATAATGTTATAAACCAATGTTACTTCAATAAAAAATAGTGTTGTTGTTCAACATGTTCATTTTCAATTAAATGTTTTGTGTTAATAAAAGTGGTCACACTCTGATCTGTTTCAATGTGTCCATTGCAGACCCCACTGCACTCTCCAGCACAAGTACTTCCAAACAGCAATAAAGACCCTTCTCAACCAGCAGGTGTGGAGCAAGGCATCAACTCAGATGAAAATGAAATGTCTGACAAAAACATGAAACAATGCATGTCCCCATCCAGGAGACATAGTTATAGTGACAGCAGTGGAAGTGGAGAAGAAGACATGATGAAAGTTGCAGCAAAGAAACCAAATATGAGCTGGAATTCAACTTTACATCAGACTCTAAGCAACATGTCATCCCAAGGACAAAGTCAACATGGACCACCCAAGAATCAAGAAGATACTATTTGTACCATGTTTTACTATCCACAGAAAACACTCAATAAACCAGAATTTGAGGACAGGTACTGTCAATATTATGTGTAGTACTCAAAGCAACTGTTGTAAATACAGAAACAGTAATCTTGATTTCTCTAAGAATGAAATGTATATGTGACCCTCACAGTTCTTGAGGTTAATGAAGCTTTATTTGATCTCTAGTGACTGTAACTTACAGTTTTAGTTAGCAAACTCATAAACTCTCTCTCCATTAAGCCTAAGCTTTGATTCCCTCTTCAGTGGGAATTGGGAAAGTTATTTGTATTTACACATACCACTTAACAGAGCGAGACCTATTTAAATAGTGGTAGGATGGAAGGGGAGGGAGCAGAAGTTGTGAAGAGGAAGAGGGTAGAGAATTTGCAAAGGTAGAACATAAAATGAGTACAGAAGCTGGGGAAATAAGAAATGATTAAAAGCATAGATGTGTAAAAGAGAAAGACTACATCTATACCTCTAGTAGTTATTCCTACATTTTACTGTTCGGTTATTTTCTTTATATCAAAGTCCAGCCATATTTGTTGGTCTCTTTTTTCCTGTTTTATCATACAAAATAACCATGGGAGTAAGACCGTTATTCTTATTTCTCCTTTGTTTTCTCTTGAAATATGCATTAGACTTCTGACAACATTATCTTCAGTCTTTAATTAGCAACTAGCAACTGATTTCTAGTTGTTTATTTAACCTGTATTACTATCGTATGCCTCTTAAAGAGCTTTGTGAAAATAGAATCTGGACAGAAAATTAAAAAATGGTAATGTTATTAGCAGCAAAACAGATGCGAAATTATGTTCAGACAAAAAGTAACTAGGATTTCAATCAAAGCATGAATTAGAAAAGTATTTTCTGTTTGTGGCACAAACTTACTATATTGACTTCAAAATGTATTTGAAAATAGTCTTGCTCCTTTGTCTCTATAGTAATCCACCCTTCCCTCTACCATTGGATGTGACTTCTGGGCAGAGTTGTCAATCCCAGTCAGAATCTGCTTCCTTGAATTCAGTGGATAAATATCATTTACCTCATACTTCTGAACCAGCTAGACAAGAAAGCTTGACATCATCAAAATATGATTTGGAAAACCCCCTTGAGGATTTTGAGCTGGTGAGTTGTTTCCTCTGTAATAAGAAAACTCCATATTTTCTCAAGTATGATGTAGGTGCACATGATTTCCTTTTATTTAGGGAAAAGGCTGTCTTTTAGAGTAGTTTCATTTCTATTTCCAATTAATGGGTAAAATAGCTGGTGTGTTTCTTTGCTGAGAAATAAGGGGGAAAAGGCAAAAAGACCTTGGATCAAATCCTGATTCTGTTATTCACTTGCTGCAATTTGGCAATTTGGGCACAATTATTTAAGTTTTAGTCTTAATAGCTTTAGCTGTAAAGTGGAGCTAAAATCTCAAAGAATTGTGAGGATTGGATAAAGTAACCTATATAGAACATATAATTTAGTACCAGCTACAGAGTAAACAATATTTTCATTTCCCAAATTCTGAGCTATCTACTCAATTTTTTATCAGTTCGAATGTATTTTTTTCTCCTGCATTCTTGTACAGGTGAACCCAAATAGAATCTTTACATTTTACTAAAGTTAAACCTATAAATTCTGATTTGAATGCAAATTTCTGTGTATATATATATTTTTTAATTTAATACCTATTTTTTTTTAAGATTTATTTATTTGTGCATACAATGCTAGGGTACAGGCCAGAGGTGTGGGGCAGTGAGAGGTTCACCAGAGACAGAGTTGGGAACAGAACAGGCAGATCAACAGAAATATACTACTGTGGGAATCTCCCGGGCTGGGCGTTGAACTCGCGTGGCCGCTGCCGACAGCTCCACAGCGCAGCACTTAACCGTTGCGCCACCAGGGAGGCCCTCTGTGTATATATTCTTTACATTGAAAGTGAGTCTTTTTCAGTACTGTTTTAATTACCCAAGAAATAAATATACATTGTAGGAAAATTAGCAAACAAAGAAAATTGTGTGTGGGTTGTGTGTTTGTTTAGCATCTGTATCTTTAAGTTTCAGTCTCAGCAGTGGGGTAAAAATAATCCTTGAATTAGCTCCTTAGAAATTTGTAATCACCCACATTAGTTGCAAACAACCTTTAAGTCTCAATTGAAATCCTTTTAAAAGTTTTACACAACTAAATGAAATTATTTTTCATATAACAAGTATACATTTATATATATAATTTAAGTATATAATATATAAAATAACATTAATATATTTAATAATCTTTAATCACCCAAAGACTTCTTATTTTTATCAAAAATAAGATGTGACTCTTGGCATCTATTTTGGTTGTTTAGAAATACATGAATTTTTCTGAACCTTCTCCCCAAAAAGTACTCTTTGATCATCAAAGTACACTGATGTGTCCTTGTTTATCCTGAAAATACAAAAATTGAACCATGAATAAATTCTGTCTCAATTATCTCTAGACAAGCACAAAATGTTGTATTTAAACCAAGGTTTACATGGTGGGCAGAGGCAGGGCAGGCGGTATTCTATCTAGAGTCAAGTTAGACCTCCTGGCTTCTTCACTCAGGCAAGTTCAGTACCCTATTAAGGTTCCCTTTTCTGTTATTCAACAGAAATGGGGGTCCTCTTCCTGTTTTTCCATAGGGCAAAATAGGCAACCTACATGAGTCACTGTTTTCTTCCCTTAGGAAGTAGAACTCCTCATTACCCTAATTAAATCGGAAAAAGGAAGCCTGGGTTTTACAGTAACCAAAGGCAGTCAGAGTATTGGCTGTTATGTTCATGATGTCATTCAGGATCCAGCCAAAAGTGATGGAAGGCTAAAACCTGGGGATCGGCTCATAAAGGTGAGATGTTTAAGTGGAATGGATTTGCGTAAATGTAGTTAGTGGCAAGGTAGGGTTGAAGAAGGCAGAACAAGAAGGTTGAGTTAATAAACACTCTATATCTGTTTTGATTTATGTTTTCCTTTACTTCAAATTAATTAACAGTTTGGGAAATGTTTCAAGATCTCTTTTTTAATTTTGCAGTTGTCTAATCTTAGTTATGGCTTTACAAGCCATCTTCAGTCTCAGGGACAGAAATATCTTATTCATATATGATTTATACATAATATAAAAATAATTTATACTTATAAATTATATAATGTATTTATTAAATATAAGTTTATTTTTATATTTAATAAATAGATTTATTAAAATAAATAATATATTTATAAATTATATACAATAAATTACATATAATGAAATATAACTTATATATTATTATATGCCAAAGTAAATTTATTGTATTAGCAAAATAAGGACGTGTGTGTTAAATATTTTGTTATTTATAACTACATGGTTACTATGATTATGACTTTATGATAAAGGGGATTACCAATAAACTCAAGACCACTCTTTACTATGAATCATATGCTATCTAATATATATTATATAAAAAAGTTAGGGACATTACTGTATTTTATTGGCAATATCTGTGTTCTAAAATTTGTAATCCTGCTTTGCCCCTTTCTCATTTTTGTAGGTTAATGATACCGATGTTACAAATATGACTCACACAGATGCAGTGAATCTCCTCAGAGCTGCACCCAAAACAGTCAGATTAGTTCTTGGACGGATTCTAGAATTACCCAAGATGCCAGTGCTACCTCACTTGTTACCTGACATTACATTAATGTGCAAAAATGAAGAATTGGGTAATGCAAATTCAAGCTTTTTGTGGTATGATTTTCTTGGCTAGATTTTAAGTATTCTTAAGACTAAGGAAACAAATATGTTTTCCTCCCTGAAGGTTTTTCTTTATCTGGAGGGCTTAACAGCCTCCATCAAGTGGTATATATCAGTGATATCAATCCAAGGTCACTTGCGGCCATTGAGGGTAATCTCCAGCTATTAGACATCATCCATTATGTGAACGGAGTCAGCACACAAGGAATGACCTTGGAAGACGCTAAGAGAACTTTAGACATGTCACTTCCTTCAGTGGTACTGAAAGCAACAAGGTACTCTCAATTATTTGTAGATTTTGTTTGTGTGTGTTTATGTGCATTTCAGGCTATTGATTAGATGCATGTTTTCTTTAAAAAATATTTCTAAATTAATAATTTATAGACTACACTGGCAGGAGTTAGTGAAATTAGAACAGACTTCCTCATAGAAGATTATGAGGGCACTTTACGTGGATTTGTGTAGGGACACATGTTTGCCGCCATTGATAGAATAGTTAAACTCTTTTATCAGGATGTTTTCAATTACAGGTAACAAAATGCAAATCAAATTGATTTAAACAAGACAAGAAATTTATTGACTTTTATAATTTAAAAAGTCCAAAGGTAAGATGCTCATCAGAAAAATTCACTTAGGGCTCTGGCTCAGTTTTTCGTTATTTTGTTATTATCTCCTGAATAATGGGTTTCTCGTGTTAGTCAAATGACTGCATCATATTGCAGCCTCCTGCCTAAATACCACACCAACCAGAACTTTAAACAGAAGTCTCACCAATCACTGTGGTAAAATAAACACTTTATGGTGATAGCTTACACTTAAATTAAGGACAGTCCAAATTGAGGTAAAGGGTAAGAATATGCTGATTGACCCAGGACAGCCCTGGCCCATTTCCAGAGATGGGATGGAGTTGTCTTACCCGAACCTCTTGTCTACTACTAGTGAGTGTGAAACTACCACATTCATTATCTCTCATAACTGATTTCATGTTATAAAAAATAATGCTAATAACAACTTATCTTGCACTTGTAATGGAAATAAATTGAAAAAAACTTTCCACTTATTTCCTACTGTTATCAAATTTATTAACTAAAAGCAAAACATTTATTATCTTTTTAAAAATTATTTATATTTTGCATCATTGTTCATTTTTGTACACTGTTTGCTTTTTATATTCACCAAAGATTAATTTATGCATACAAACTGGGGAACAGGCCAGAGGTGTGGGGCAGCGAGAGGGTTCACCAGAGACAGAGTGGGGAGCAGAACAGGCAGATTAACCGAAATACACTGCTGAGGGGAACAGCGGGCGAGGCAGGAGAGAGAGGTCTGCCTCGCCATGTAGGAATCTCCCTGCCAGGCGTCGAACTCATATCTGCCGCTGCCGCCAGCTCCACAGCATAGTGCTTAACAACTGCGCCACCAGGGAGGCCCTGTTTGCTTTCTTTTCTCAGGTGTACTCCCCATAGAATCTTCACACCAATTCACCCGTGCACCATCGCCATAGTCCCTTGTGCTCTTCCCACACTCCTTTTGACCCCCCCTCTCCCCTTCCCCTGCAGAATGTCACTGATTTATAGTTGCCTGTTTATTTGTTTTGTTTTTTATTATTATTTTTTTTCCTTATACCTTATTTGGTTCCCCTATGTTCCTCCTATAAGTGAAACCGTCCGATATTTTTCTTTTTCCTTCTGAGTTATTACACTGAGCATAATCCTTTAACACTTCTGGAGGTTGGACTAAAATCAAGCTGTTCCCTTTTCTATCTTCTAGAGATTGCCAATATTCCTGATTTATGATCCCTTTTATTTTCAAAGCCATTCTACTTGTCATCACATCTATTTCTCTGACTCTGAACTCCTGCCTCCCTCTTTTCACTTATGAAGACCTTTGTAGGGCTTCCCTGATAGTGCAGCAGGCTAAGTCTCAGCTCTATGAAGCTATTGGCAGCTATTGCTGCAGGAATTCACTCCCCGGCCAGGGAGCTGCCACATGGTACAGCAGACCTCTCCTGCCTTGCCGGCTGCTCCCCTCAGCAGTGTACTTCAATAGATCTGCCTGTTCTGCTCCTCACTGTCTCTGGTGAATTTTCTCACCACCCTGCACCTCTGGCCTGCACCCCAGTTCTTGTATGCAAATATAAATAAATCTTTAAAAAAAAAACCACTTTAAAAATAAATAAAGACCCTTCTAATTACTTTGGACCCAACCAGACAATCTAGGGTAATCCTATCTCTAAATCCTTAACTTTATTACATCTGCAAAGTCCTTTTGCCCCATAAAGTAACACATTTACAGGGTTCAAGGATTAAAATGTGGACATCTTCAGAGAGCTGTTTATTCTGCCTGTCATAGTGTATGTGAACCTAGGCTTTCAGGTTAAGATTTTTATAAAGAAAAAATTCACATTTGTATCTGTGAAACATATTGAATTTTACAGAGTGTGTCTTTCAAAATATGGAACTACTAATTAAATCATTTGATAATATACTAATTCATTCCCTTTGCACCTTTAAGTTACATTGTGTACTTTTTTTCCTGAATGTACTCCCTGATTTCTTGCCCATATATATTTGTTAAAATCAGATTGGCATACAGTTAGTTCCATAGGTGTAGCTGAATATTAATTAGTGACAGAAGAAATTCCTCAAGCAACCTGGAAAATATTTTTGTGAAAATCTCTCTGCTAACCATGTATCTAGTTGAACTTTTTACCTCAAAATCAGTAGAGCACCCTTTAGTGCAGACCTGCAAACACATTTTTTTCATCTTTCTACTTTTATCTTTACTATGAGTCCCTAAAGATAAAGTATTGGTAGTCACAGTTACTTTCCCCTCATGCTTATTCCAGCTCTCTCTTCATTCTTCTGTGTGCATCTGATCTCTTTCAAGTCCATCCACAGGGTAGCAGTAATGAAGAGATGGGTATTTGTGGCATTTATCTTTATGCCAAGAACTACGAAGATCTGAGATTTTACCCTACTTGTAAGCGAATAAACTAACCTATTGTTGTTCCATGGTTGTTGGTAAAAAGACAAGATGAAACCCCTAGATTAGAGACAAAAAAAAAAAAAAACTTTATTACTAATGTCACAGCAGGCAGATTCCTGGTATTGATATCAGTTCCACACATCTTCTAAGTGCCACAAGTGGCCCTAATATTCCTGCATAAGCAGTGGGCTAGATCACAGAACATGAATACTGTGGGAAGAGCCTTAGGGTGGCCTATATGAAATCCTGCTGTTGATTTGAAAAGACAGATTACTTCATCACTCAACCTTCTTCATCATAAACAGCCTTAAGATAAAAAGTTGTCAGGGCCCTACATTTTTGCAGTACCCAGCAAATAACATGAAGGGTTGATTAGGGCCCACAGCAAATTCTTCTCCCAACACTAACTGTTGCCCATTTCTCTCAAATATTGGCACTAATAAGATTTCATAGGAGCCCTCTGTCTTTTCTATGTTGCTCTTTGTTACCTGTTTTCACATTGGGTGGTACTATTGTTATAGTCCTTTGAATATAAATATCTTGTCTAGATTTTCATTTTAAGTAATTTATTTTTTTTTAATGAAGGACTTAAGCTGTCCCTTTTTTTTTTTTTAAGATTAATTTATTTATGTATGCAAGAACTGGGGTGTGGGCCAGAGGTGTGGGGTGGTGAGAGGATTCACCAGAGACAGAGTGGGAAGCAGAACAGGCAGATACCAAGGACTTTAGGTATATAAAACATGGTCGGTCATCTGTGACTTCTAAGTTGTGTTGACTTTGAACTATCACCTGAGTAGCAGTGAACTGAGTTATTAGATCTTAAATAGTATTAGTGTTTTAAATAGGGGGCACATATTATAATGTGTTGAACTGAAATCCAAAGAAAAATCATATAAATAAGTTAATCTTTTTGGAGCAAGAATATCTCCCTCCAGAAATAAACATACATGAAGACCAATAAAAATTTTTATTAAATATTTCAAATAAAGTGTTTTTATTAAAGGCTTTTAAGCATAAATATTCACATTGTATCATCTTCAAGATTAAATACATGCTTGCTTTTTTTTTTTTTTTTTTTTTTTGATCTATCAGTTTCTGTAAGCCACTTCTTTTGGGTACCCCCATCAGGTATCACCACTATAGTGCACTCACCGCCACCTTACCTATATTCCAGCACGATAGGCCATTGGCCTTCTTTCCCTCTTTGTTCTTATCCTTCCTGTGACCCCTCTACCTCTTAATGCTTCAGTTCTATAGTTAACTGTCAAAGGTTTGTTTTTCAGCTTGTCTGTATCTGGGTATTAATTTAGTTACTTTATATTCCATATATAATAACACTATCCAGTACTTATCTTTCTCCTTCTGACTTATTTCACTTAGCATTATCCTTTTAAGCGCTATCCATGTTGCCACAAATGGCATGAGTTTATCTTTTTTGATTGCTAAGTAGTATTATATTGTATATATATACCACATCTTTTTGATCCACTCATCTGTTCTGAGGCACTTAGGTTGTTTCTATAGTTTAGCTCTAGTTAGTAGTACTACAATTAACATGAGTTCAAGTTTCCTTATTTTAAATTAGTAATTTTGAATTTTTTGGATAGATGCCTAGGAATGGAATTACTGGGATGAATGGCAGATCTGTGTTTACTATTTTGAGACACCTCCATACTGTTTTCCATAAAGGCTGTACTAGCTTGCATTCCTACCAACAGTGTGGGAGGGCTCCCTTTTCCCCTTTTCTCCACATCCTCTCCAATACTTGTTGTTTCTGGGCTTTTCAATATTGGGCCATTCTCACAGGTATGGAATGTGGTCTTGATTTATATTTATCTAATAAAAAGTGATTGTGAACATTTTCCTGTGTCTGCTGGCCATTTGAATAGCTTCTTTAGAGAAGTGTCTGTTTAGTTCTTTTCCCCATTTCTGATTGGGTTATTTGTTTTGTTTTTGTAGTATTTTATGAGTTCTTTGTATATTTTTGATATCAGTCCTTTGTCAGACATATGGTGTGCAGATATTTTCTCCCATTCAATAGGATGCCTTCTCATTTCAGTTATGGTTTCCTGTGCTGTACAGGAGCTTTATGACTTTATGTAGTCCCAGCTGTTTATGTTATTGTTTTCCTAGTTGTCAAGGGCGAATCCCTAAACACATCACTAAAGCTTATATCATGAAATGTTTTGCCTGTGTTTGCCTGTGTTACATAGAAGCCTTTAATTCATTTTGAGTTGATTTTGGTGCATGGTGTGAGATCGTGGTCTAGTTTCACTCTTTTGCATGCAGCTGTCCAGTTTTCCCAACACCATTTATTGAAGGGGCTATCCTTGTTCCAATGTATGTTTTTGTCTCCTTTGTCATAGATTAACTGTGCATATATTTTGTGTTCATTTCTGGGCTCAATTCTATTCCATTGGTCTGTGTCTGTTTTTGTTCCAGTACCAGGTTGTTTTAATTGTTATGGCTTTATATTGAGAATATAACTTGAGATCTTGGAAGTGTAATACCTCCATTCTCTTTCTTCTTTGTCAATATTGCTTTAGCTAGTCAGGGCCTTTTATAATTCCATATGAATTTCACTAGTATTTGTTCCAATTCTTTGAAACATGCCACTGATATTTTTATTGGGACTGTGTTCAATCTGTGTATTGCGCTGGGTAGAATGGCCATTTTAACAATGTTGATTCCTTCAATCCATAATTAGAGCATATTTCCCATTTCTTTGTGTCTTCTATTCTCTCAACAATGAAGAATAATACAATTTTATCTACAGCTTCAGTGGGTGCCTAAATTTCCTAAAGCCGATACAAAACTCCTGAAGCTTAATATTTAGCAGATAGTTGGGAATTTATTTAAACATCTTAAATAATTTACAATTGCCTTTTCTTCTCTTTTTTTTTTTTTTTAACAATACAGAGATGGTCTTCCAGTGGTCCCCAATTCCAAGAGTTCTGCTATTTCAACTCCAAAATCAACTAAATCCAATGGTAAGGATATGTTCATTTTATGTTACAAATAGTTATGGAAAAGTAACTATTTCTTTTCTTACAAATGCAAATTTGGATAATGTCACTCACTAAAACATCTTTATTACTCTTCCAGGTTGTTTTGCAGGATCACTGTTATTGCAGTCACTTAAAATTACATCTCTGAAATTCAGTGTGTAATAGGAAATAGTGGAGCAGCTTGGACCATGGGGTGTAGAGTCTGCTAGACCTGAGTTTTTGAGTCCTTTGTGACTTAGCAAGTTACTTGATCAATAGCTACACCTCCATTTCCTATTAGTAAATAAGACTATTAGTATCACCCTCATAAGTTCATAATGAGTTATAAATATAACAACTTATGTATTATTAAGTAATACATATCACTGATTGTCTTATCACAATGACAGTCATATTTTACTTACTTAGAAAGTTATTGAATTTCTTCTATCTGCCAGTTCTGTGGTAGGCATTGTGAATATTAGCATAGAATAAACAATGTATCTGTCTGATATTCTAGCATAAGAATGGAAATTATGGTATTAGCAGATGTGGCAATAATTAAAATTAATGTTATTTTAAGATTAAATGTCCTAAGTGTTTTATCACTTCTCAGCCTTTTAGCTAAGATCGAGTACAAATGTTCTGTTTTAATGCACACAGCAACCATGTGTAACACTGGTGTTGCTTTTATAGAAGGGAAAGCTGAGGTACCAAGAAATATGATAACTTGTCCAACCTCGCCAAGTTAGGTACAGCTAGAATTTAAACCAAGGATGTCTAGCTCTATGCTCTCATTTATATAATTAAGTTCAGTAAATGTAGTTTTTATTACTATAAGAATTTTGATACAAGAAAATTTGTGTCTCATTATATTTGAAATCTAGATGTAGAACTTCATAAATAACTATACTTTTACCTGGCAGTATTATTAAGTACCAAAGTAAGAAACTGCACTTGTAATTGGATTATCTTCTAAAATTTAAAGCACATCTATGACTCTCCTCTATTGTTACCTTGAATGTCCTAGGCATTCTGCTTACTGCTGTAATAGTTTAGTTCACATTTGGGTCAGACTATCTCACAGAACAATCAGAAGAGCATTTTTCTTGCGGCCTTTGGAAGACTTCTTTTTTTTAAGGCTGAATAGAGTAACTGCTCCCCTTGAAGAAACTGACTAGTGATCTGTCTTTATGGAACTCTGACTTGACTCTCACAGAACTAATGAAACAGGAAGGTTCTTGGGGCTGTCTTACATATAGTACCAATAATAGGAATTCTGTTACAGTGATGGGAATGTAAAATGGTAAAATCATTTTGGAAAAAAAGTTAAACATATACCTACCTACCATATGATCGAGTCATTCCATATACATCCTTAGACAAAAATTTGTATAGGGAAATTTTTCAAAATTTCTTTGTAATAGCCAAAAATCAGAAACCGCTCAGATGACCAAAAATTGTACAGCTATATAAAAACAGCAAAATAAAAATGAACTGTTGATACATACAACATAAGTAAACTCAAAATAAGCATGCAGAGCGAAAGAAACCAGATAAAACGGAGTTTGTGCTGTATTACTCCATGTATACAAGTTTGTACAAAATGTTGTGACAACCACAGCAGTGGTTACCTGGGGACAGAGAAGGAGGGGCCACTTAGAGGGATGGAGAGAGACACACAAATAATAAAGTGTTATAACCCAACATGGTAAAATTCATATCACAAATCCACAATTAAGCATCATTCTCTGATGGAAAACTGAAAGCTTTTTCTCTAAGATCAGGTATATGCAAAGGTACACTTTTCACCACTAATATTTAACTTACTGCTGGAAGTCCTAGCTAGAGGAAGATATTAGGCAAGAAGGAGAAAAGGAATCCAAGTTAGAATCCCTATTTACAGATGACATGATAATATATATAGAAAACCCTAATGATTCCACTAAAAACTATTAGAAACAATAAACCAGTACAACAAAGTGGCAGGCAGGAAAATTAATACACAAAAATCAGTTGCATTCCTATATTCAGTTATTGAACTAGAAGAGAAATCAAGAAAACAATCCCATTTATAATAGCTTCAAAAAGAAATACCTAGCAATATACCTATCAAAGGAGGTGAAAGACCTATTCAATGCAAATTATAAGACATTGTTAAAAGAAATAAAAGATACAAATAACTGGAAAGATACTTCTTGCTCATGGATTAAAAAAATTAACATTGTTAAGATGGCCATTTTATCCAAAGCAGTAGTAGATTCATTGTAATCCCTATCAGTTTCAATGTTCTTTAACCTGTGTACTGTACTAATAAAAACATGCTCAGAAATGTGGGTTTTCTTTCTGACTAGCTCAGCCCTTATTTTGTCTTGTTCCTTTTAGGTCACCACACCGTGGAGCCTTGTAGCAAGCCTGCCCTTACTCCAAGTAATTCATTCTCCAAGGTAAGTGAAAGACTGCCTTCTTTTATGTCATATTCCCTTAACTAAAAAACTAGCTTATTTGTGCTTTGAACCAAGCTGATTTCATATGTAAATATTTTCCTTTGTCGGATATGTGTATTAATAGTAGGAATATATTTTAGGTACTAATAGGCCTTACTGAGTGAGGCACACACATAGAGCCCCACACAAGTAACCCCATTTCATTTGGTGTACACTCACCTCTTTAAATAAGCTAATAGCTAAATAGAGCTGTCTATTACTTTAATAATGTGACAGTTCTTTGGTTTTCTGTTAGGAAACCAAAAGAGTGGAATTAAGATTGGAGTTGTTCCTTAAAAGTCAAATCTCTTCTACTGGTGAGGAAAAGGAGTGTGGGCAAAAGAGGTAGACTTGCTTTTGAAAGACATAGGAAATGCTTTATCACATGATAAAAGGAGAAAAGCTACATCATTTAAGATCAGTGCAGAGAAATATGGGGGTGATTTAACAAAGCTATTTTAATAAATAAGTTCCACTTAAGCTCTCTCTTTAAGGTTACATATATGACTGCTTAATATTTCTTTTTATGATTAGCTTCTGATATGTTCTGTACAATCTAAAATGATCAGAACTGGATCTTCATCTTGTGGAATTGTTTTCTCTCGCACCCGTTTTATGCAATCTATTCTGTACCTCATTTTATGAATGTCTTTCCATGTAAAATCTAGGGTGGAGAGACTGCTCTTTTAATGATCTGAAAATCTTCTCACCTCAATAGATTTCTGCACATAAACTGGATTTAGCTAGTGTAGGAGAGTAAAATGAATCATTTAGTGACCAGAAGCCCAAAATTCATCTCACTTTGTTATCTAACTTTTCATTTGTGGTTAGCAGGTTCTGCATCAGAAAAATTGTAAGGCACAAATGATTGGAGCATAAAAATAAAAAGTTTTATATTTATGGATTGAAATAGCAACATTAAATATTCTCTTTATTCAGAAGATCTTCAATTTCACATAACTGAAGCAGCTGCATTTTCATGTATTTTTAGCACTAGTCATGCTGTATAGGGCTTTTCTAGTTAAAATCAACATAATGTTGAAAAGTAAAAGGGTATAGCTTCTGTTTAAATTAGCATAAAACCCTAGAAACTAGGAATTTTGTTATTCATAGTCGCGCACATTATTTTGTTAGAGTTAAAAATCTTCCAGGAAGTCTCCCAGCTATTCAATATCCCTTAAATACTAGTATCTGCACTATGAACTTCTCATGAAGATTGGCGTTGCACATCCAGTGAAACTTTTTGATGTTATATAACCACTGGATATAAAGAAATAATTTTATTGCATATACCTTTTTTTATTTTAGTAAAAAAATAAAACCTTCATTGCAGACTACCTAATATTTGTATAAATTATTTTAATTTATTCTGATTATCTGATTTTTCATCTATGTCCAAATCACTGCACTTTCAATTATCTCTACACCATAAAGTGCCTCACAGTTTACCACTGGATTAGAAAGTTATATTCTATTCAATAATGAATCCATTGTTATTTTTCTTAAAATGAGAAGAGAGTTAGTCTAGATTTGAAAATCTTTATACCTAAAAGTTGATCAGATTGCTAAACTGGAGTCTACATCCAAGTAACAACTTCATAATTACTTAATAGATTTCCTCCTCCCTTAACTTTTAAGACTAATGGTCCTATTAAACTTTTCTTAAAATCTCTATAGAAGGCAAATGTGCCTTTAAAAGAGAAATTTCTATAGTAAAATAAGTGTAGAAAATATTATATCATAGATTTCTCTTTTGGCTATTCAAAATTTATATTAGTAAGTGTTGTGAGAATTCCTGGAATAAAAATATCAATTTAATATTGTTTAATCTAGTGTTTCCAGCCATATTTGATAATGGAAAGTTCCATCTCCCAGGACATTTCATTGCACTGGTGTTTTCTAAAAATACTGATGTAAGGTGGGGAAATGGAAATGTACTTAGAAAGAAGGGGAGAAGAGGATGGAGGGACAATGTGCATTGCTGCCTGATCTGAATGTTGGTAAAATAATAATTTGTTTTGGTTTTATACCTTAGGTTAATGGGGAAGAGATAATTGAAGCTTTATATCCTGAAGGAAAAGGTTCTACTTATCAGATGAAAGAATCAGCAGACTTGATTCTGTCCAAAGGTAGTTTTCCTAACCATTCATCCAGTCACTCTAAATACCCTAGTAAATCAGGCAATAAAGAAATATTAGGTGTCCGGTTTTAAAAGGAAAGGTTGTTGTTCAAAGGAATTTTTAAAAGTGTAAAATTAATTTTCTGTATTACACTGCAAATATCCAGTGTTCATTCTAATCTCAAAGATTAAGATGTTTTTAAAAGATTGAAAAGATAGTTGTTGCATTTCAAAGTGTCTGTTTTTTTCCTTGTCTGAAGCAATAATTCATAGGCTACCTAATTTAGAAAATTTTTTTCTTGGGAGTGTTTGGGTTGACCTAGTATATCATTACTGTAACATGGCTACTTTGTATTTCATTCATGGTTTAGTAATTTGAGTTTAATTTAGAAAATTAGATAATAAATTATTCATGTCTTATGAAAACATGCCAAAACATTTTTTTGGCTCATTTTTCACAAGCTTCATTTGTGTGGTCTTTTATCATAGCAGCCAGATTAGTTCCAAAACTAAAACTGAGTAGGTCCCCTTAATATATAGTGCCAGTTACTGCAGCTTTTCAAAAATGGATGCTTAAGTATGAAAGACCCAGCATTTTCTCTTTGACACAGTATCTCTTTCTATATCAATGTCTTTTTTAAGTAAAACCCATGTAAATTACTTTTTTTCAAGACTCTAATGTACAAGAAGATGACATTTATGATGACCCTCAAGAAGCTGAAGTTATCCAATCTCTTCTGGATGTTGTGGATGAGGAAGCCCAGAATCTTTTAAACCAAAATAATGTAGCAGGAGATGCCTGTGATCCAGATAGACAAACTAGAATGAGTAAGTCAGTATATGCAGGAGTGTAAGAAAACCTCTAGAAAGAATATTTTGAGTAAATGTGAAATATACTGGCATTTCCCCCTATATTCTATCCTGGTGGGTAATATTTCAGAAATAAAACAAAATTTGTTCTCTTCTTTTCCACAAAATATATGTGGGCAAGTCACCTTATTATTAGTAACATCTCAAAATTTATTATTACTAAAATATCATGATTATTACTTTTAGAAGTCTTTGCTCAAACCTCCCCCTCCTGTTGCTACTAAGCCATTCTTGAGGTATTGCAAATTTTTTATGTAAAATACAAAAGATAAATCACTCACCACCACCCATTATACCCCTTCCACCTTTGCTCCCATACCCTACCCTCTTCACCTCTGGTAACCACAGCTTATCAGTATCACTAGTTTGTTTTTATTTTGTCCCTTATTTCATTGTTTTTTAAAATATTGTTCATATAGGTGAAATCAATCAATATTTGCCTTTATTTTTCTAATTTCACTTTGCATAATCCCCTCAAGTTATTTCCATTTTGTTGAAAGTGGCAGAATTTTAACTTATACCTAAATAGTATTTCATTGTGTATATATACTGTATCTTTTTTATCCAATCATCAGTGGTCACTTAGGCTGCTTCCATATTTTAGCTATTGTAAATAATAATGCAGTAAACATTGTGGTGCTTATAACTCTTTGAGTTCATAATTTTGTATTCTTGAAATAGATACCATAAGTGGGATTGGATCAAATGGTAGTTCTATTTTTAATTTTTTGAGGAAAGTCATACCATTTTCCAAAATGGTTGCACCAGTTACATTCCCACCAACAGTGTCTTCTTTCTCTACATCTTTGCCAACACCTATTGTTAGCTCTCTATTATATTTAAACCATTCTCACAGTACAAAACGATACCTCATTTTGGTTTTGATGTGTATTCCTTTAAAAAGGAGTGATACACATTTTTTTCACAGTCTATTGGCCATTTCCTCTTTGGAAAAATGTCTAAATTGATCTGCTCATTTATAAATTGTGTTGTTTTATTGTTGTTAAATTGGATGAGTTCTTTATATACCTTGGATATTGATCCCTTAAAGTATGAGTGATGTGTAGATATTTTCTTCTGTTCTGTAAATTGTCTTTTATTCTGTCATATTTCCTTTCTCTGCAAGAACTTTCTAATAAGATGTATCTCAATTGTTTATGTTTGCTTTCATTTCTCTTGCCGTAAGGTTCAAGCCCCTGAAGACATCTCTGACAGTGATATCATGGAATGTATAATTTATCTTATGTATTTTATGGTTTTAGGTCTTATATCAAGTCTTCAATCCATTTTGAATTATTTTTGTGTATGTAGTTAGAGAGTAATAAACTTTCATTTTTTTTGCATGTGACTGTCCACCTGCAAGGTTTTCCTTTCACCATTGTGTAGTTGTAGCTCCTTTGTCATGAATTAGGTATCAACATGTTTGGCTCTATTTCTGGGCTCTTGATTCTATTCCATCGATCCATGTGTCTATTGTTCAATACCATACTATTCTAATTACTGTTTAAAATCAGGTAACATGATGCCTCCATATTTCTTCCTTTTCTCAAAATTGCTTTAACTATTTGGGTCTTTTGTGGTTCCATATAAATTTTAGAATTATTTTTCAATTTCCTTGAAAAATGTCATTGGAATATTGTTATGGGTTTCAGTGTATCCGTCTATTGCTTTTTAGTAGAATGATCATTTTGACTATATTAATTTCCCTACCCATGAACATGGGGTGCTTTCACTTTCTTTGTTAAATTTATTCCAGTTATTTTATTTTAATGCATTTTTTAATGTGATTGTGTTCTTAATTTCTTTTTCTTCTTGTTCATTATTTCCATACATATTTTGTGTATTTGTAATCTACCACTTTGCTGTACTCATTTACTGTTTTTAGTCAGTTCTTTGATGGGATCTTAAGGGTTTATAACATCTGCAAATAATAATAATTTCAGTTCTCCAGTTCCAATCTGGATTCCGTATATTGCAATTAACTTTCCTGCTAGTATCACATTTGCCGCATCTCATAGGCTCTGATAATTTGTATCTTCACTTTGTTTTTCTCCAGGTATTGTTCTAATTTCTTCAGTGATATTGAGAAGCATGTTGTTTAACCTGCACATGTTTAAAGTTTTTCCACTTTTCTTTTTGTGCTTGATTTCTAGTTTTATTGTGTTATGATTAATAAAGCACTTGGTATAATTTCAAACTTCATAAGTTTACTGACACTTCTTTGTGTGTTCCAACATAAGATCTATCATTGTCAATGTTCTATGTCCACCTGAAAAAAAAAAGGAAATTCTGCTGATTGGAAGTGTAATGTTCTATCAATGTCTATTTGGCACATCTGCTCTAGATTGTTATTTATAACTGTTGTTCCTTACTTATTCTCTGTCTGTTTTATCTGTTCAGAGTTGTAAATGGCATTGCAAATTTGGTAGTTTAACCAGAAATTTGATGGTGACATATAGTATGTCATTCATTTCTAACTTTTTTAATTAGAACATTGAAACTATTCATAGAATAGTCCATTTACTCTGTTCCTTTTTAGTAAATGAAGAAAATTTTTCTACTCCCTCAACAATTTCATTAATTGTTCTTGACCTATGTATTTCTCTCCCAGGTACACTGAATACCAATGGGAAGTTATCTGAAGAGAGAGCAGAGGATACAGACTATGATGGTTCACCTTTACCTGAAGATTTTACAGAGGTCAGTTTATCCTAGAGAAAACACTAATTCATTAGAATTATATTATGATCATCTGAAATTATTGTCTGTTTCATTGCAAAATTAAATTTAGGTGGAAAACGGATTAATTTCACTTGTTACATTAAAAAGTCATCTTGTTCCAGTAAAAGAATCTTTACTAGTTTCCTCAAATCAAAAAAGAAACAGTAAATTTTCAGAATTGTAGTTATATACTTCTCAAATTATTTTGGATCTTCTAGGACATTAAACCATTTAAGAAAAAGATTGAAATAGTGAATAAATTATTGAAAAACCTGTTCAGACATTCAGAGTACTAAATCATTGCAACTTAGAGTATCACATGGTGTCTGGAAAAACTATGGCTGTCAAGAAATGGACAGGCTTTAGCTCATGAAGTGATTTTTATGCCTTGCCAAGGAATTTGATCTTTTCCCATATCTGGGAAGATGACTTCTTGGAAGAGGTAGAAACACTTCCCTGTGTTGCTTAAAGCTGTAGGATGAAGAGCAGAAAGGTATGTCTTCCAAAGACATGGCATCACTGTGCTGAAATTCATCACTGTGATTCCCATGTTATTTTTAGTTAGTTATTCTAAAAAGAAAAAACTTTACTATTTTTAATCAAAATCGATAGAAAATATCCAGCGCTTTTTTTTTTCATCACCTATAAGATAACCATACATAACTGTAGGATCCAGCAAGGTGAGTTTTATGGACATTCAGCAAGTACAGTCATAGGGAGCCCTCTGCTTGTAAGAGCGCTGCACCTTGAAATTCTTAAATTTTTATAAAAGACCACATTTTTTCATTACATACCAAATACCAGAAATTATCTAGCTGATACAGAAAGGTATTTCCTGTGCTCTTTAAGTTTCGGATTTGTTGAACAACAAGATTGTAAGCTAGCCTTCAAATGGGTTGATGAAATTCCTAAATCTTTTCCTTGAGACCGTACTGCAGTGACAGCCTCTTCCAAAGAACCAACATAAGATGAGAGACTGAATGCCTATCTCCTTAACCAAGCCCTTCTCCCCCTTGCACAGGTGAACTTTCAAAAATAGTGGGAAGTTGGTTAATACAAGTAACATTGTAGTTGATTTCCAGTTGGACTTTATCTCACTATTTTAATGGTATTAATGGCACCTTGATCTTATAAAAGGCTTCATATTTTTCAAAATCATTGCATGTGTAATAGATTCTTAAACCAAGATTAAAAATGTGAATAAGAAATCCAAGTGACATTACTTGGAAAAAATTTTAACCCAGGCAAAAATGAACTTCTAAAACCAGATAAGGTCTAAGAAACTTCCATTTAGTTGTTAATGGATAAGAACAACCTACCTTTTTCTCCGGCATAGAAATTTTGCATTTACATTAAATAAATTGAAACTGATATCAAAGTAACTTATTTTTGTACAGTATTTTTAACTCTACAAAGTCTATAACTAAGTGACCATATTAAAGTTTCTTTATATTTTACTAAATAATTGCGACTTCTTTCCATGGCTCACGCTCAGGCATGTGTGGGCATGCAGTGGTAAACAGACATGAAACTGTCTTCATGGAACTTTAGTCAATAAGAGAAAAAGAGAATGAGCAGATAAACATGTTGTTACAAGTTGTGATAAGACCTCTGAATTTTTTTTAATAGTACAAAAGAGAATAACCAAGGAGACCTATTTTAGAGTGAATGGTTAAGGACCATCCATAGAAGGTAAAGGTATTTAGTTTGAATTAAAAAAAATAACTGGGCCTCCCTGGTGGCGCAAGGGGTTAAGTCTCAGCACTATGAACCTGTCCCCAACCACTGCAGCACGAGTTCATTCCCAGCCAGGGAGCCTCCCACGTGGAGCAGCAGACCTCTCCTGCCTCGCCTGTTGCTCCCCTCAGCATTGTATTTCAGTCAGTCTGGCTGTTCTGCTCCCTACTCTGTCTCTAGTAAATCCTCTCACCACCCCACACCTCTGGCCTATACCCCAGCTCTTGTATGCATAAATAAATAAATCTTTTAAAAATAATAATAACTTCCATAGGAAGAGCTTTGTTGTGATGAGATAAAAAATTTTGAACCAGATGGATTATTTAGCATGAGCGGCCGTATAACTCAGTCCTTGAAATGAAAGGAATTTCCCATTTATTAAGATAATTTGTTCTGAGAAAGACTGAAATGCAAGATTTATTGACCTTGTAAGAATGCAGCTTGGTATTTCCTTCTAATTATAGTAAACTGTTGCTGCTGTGTTTGGATTTCCTAGACATGGTACTCAATTAAAGGATTAGCAGATCGATCTGCATTTCCTATGGAGAGAGACCCTTCACTTTAATAATAAAAGGGCAAGAGAATTTAACACATTGGATAAGATTTTTCTGGAAAACACATTTTTAGATTTTAAAATTGAACTAGTATAAAAACAGATGCCAAATATGCATATCTAAATAATCATTAGTTCAGATTTTCATCTCCATCTAACTTTTTTAAATCTCAATACCATTAACATCCTTTTTTTTTCTTTTAAAGATTTATTTATTTGTGCATACAAGTGCTGGGGTGTAGCCCAGAGGTGTGTGGGGGGAGGGCAGGTGGGGGAGAGGATTCACCAGAGACAGAGTGGGGAGCAGAACAGGCAGATCAACTGAAATACACTGCTGAAGCAGACGAGACAGGAGAGGTCTGTTGCACCATGTGGGGATCTCCTTGGCTGGGGATTGAACTTGTGCTGCAGTGGCCCTAGACAGCCCCATAGTGCTGCTACTTAACACATTGCACCACCTGGGAGGCCCATCCATTAATGTATCTTATATAAGAAATGAAAAGCCAAGAGTATGAAGGTGAACAAGTGATACCAGCAAAATCCCTTAGACCACTGAAGATGCATCAGCCAGTTTGGCACATGTGCTAAATGAATGCCATATTTTGTTTCTGTAATATGAGAATGGCCAACCAACTACAATAAAAATAGGAAGTAGTAGGAAAAAATTGAGTATTGTGAGATAATTTTTTTATAACTAGCTAATTTGACTTTTATTTCTCTTTGTTATAGTCTACCAAAATGATTGACTGTGAAGAATATCATGAAGAAAAAGTAAAAAGTGAAAGGTAAGAAGAGAAATTTTACAATCCCATTCTTTTTTAGAAATGCTCTGAGAATTTACCTTTAGGTTGTGATTTTAAGATTAGTTGTTCTTTTTCAACAAAATAACAATTGTTGAGTAAGTTCTGGACTATAAATAATATTTTTAAAATATTATTGCAAGAGGATTCTAGTGACTTGTGACATAGCGTTTGTTGTAACAATGCTCAAAAAAAGCTCTTAACTGTGGGGGCAAAACGAGAGTGCTCTGAAGGGAAATGTGTCAATAATGATGTGGATTATCTTCTGGCAGGATTATAGTAACTTATTTTTCTGTTTCTGTGTTTCTCTATACTTTACAAATTGTCTTCTTTGATAGCAAAATAAAACCAAAGAAGCAGCATTTAAACCCCATGAATTTTTTTAAAAACAATTTCTGAGGTAAAATAACATTTTTTTAACACTGCATGATATTAGGAAAAGTCATGTATTGTTGATCAACAAAGTGATTGTAAATTTTGCTTCATATTGCATAACCAAATAAAGGGTGCTGTTTTGCATTTTCCTAGAAAAACAAATTGATAGTAAATTTTTCACTAAGTTAGATAAGGGCATATGTATTATTAATGTAGATGTGTATAGAGTTTTATACCTGAAATACCTAATATTTACAAATATCCAGGCAAACTGCCAATGGCAGTTTTAAAGATACAAGCTCTGTCCTGTTGGACATGGGTAGAGAAAGAAGGAAAAGATAAATTAATGTAATCTTTGGGTGGCATTTGGAAACACTATTAACGTATAAATTTATTTGTGTGTTACAAATAAATACACTTTATTTTGACATCTCTGAAATATATGTTCTTGTAAATAATCAATATCATTTCTTTCTCAAATAAACAAATGATAAATGAATCTTCCAATGAAGGGTGCCTTTGATTCAAAAACTATAGTATAAATCTTTTCACATTGTTCATACAATGAAATTCTAAGCAGGTGTTCAAAAGATGAGAAGCGACTGCCTAATTGGGAAGATCTCCAAAATACATCCTTGCTGACAAAGTTTACTTGCTAGAGGACAAAAATAAACATATGGATGCGGAGCTTACAAATTAAATGTTAATTGTGACCCACAATTAGTTGGAGCAAAAGAAAACATCTATCATAAAAGCAGCATAATTGCTGCCCTCTTATTAATATTATGGGAGCATTAGTATATGTCTTACCTTAATAGTATGTCCTAATTTCATTAAACAAGTACTGTTTGCTTTACTCCCCTGAGTAATGGAAAGTGAAAATGTATCCAGGCTTTTATGTTACCCTTTTCTCATTCACTTTAGCCCTAAACATTATTCTTCAAAAACATTAGTTCTTTAGCCATCCAATCCCATGGACATGTGTACTGAGTTTCATTACATTGAGTTTCCAGAAATAGGTGTATCCTCATAGGTCTCAACTGTAGCAAAAAAAAAAAAAAATCTATCAACAGGGACTTCTGTAAATAAGAAAATAAGATACATCCATGCAGCCGTTAAAAAGCAAGAGAGAGGTATCCTGACACAATTGTAATCAGTCATCCATGCCATCCATGTTGATGGGTGGAAATGAAACCACCACCTTCTCCTGCCCCAAAAGGACTCATTCAGTCCAAGGTTCAAGAGTGTTTGAGAATAAGTTTGCAAACATATGAAACAATTCCGTACCTCAGTTTAACTTATGTCTACCAATAAAATTTAAGGGGTTCAGGTTTTGTCTTATTTTTTTAATTCAAATCATTGATTTTAAATATTATATAATTATAGGGGGGATTACTGGTTTGAAGCCATAATATTTTAATTTATTTTGGGAACAAAACTGAAGAAGATATTACAACTATGTTCTGTTGTCCATAGCTCAATTCAGAAGTCCCAAGAAAGGGAGACCGATGACAATGAAATAACTTGGGAAAGTGTTGAATTGCCAATAGAGACAATAAACCATGAAAATTTTGATAAAGGTAAGAATTTTCTTAACAGTTGAAAAATAAGTGAAAATTACAATTTTCAGAATGTATGGATATGTTACTTCACCATATGTGTATATTACTTGGTTTTATACATAAAGTTAAATCACATAGATAGATATCAGGATTCATTTGTATAACCAAATATTTATAGTGATAAGCTAAAATTCTCAATGACTTGGAATAAAACATACAAATAAATGTGTACATTTTCTTAAATAAAAAAATGTCAGTTTTGCCATTCTGGAATAAGAAGTAAAAGTGTAAATATGTACTACTATATATTATAAAATATTTATAATAGCTCAAAGATAGGGATTTATTACCCTTGAATTCCAACTAAATTTTTAGAGCAAGAACCAGTTTGTCTGTACTATTACTGCCTCTCTAATTTTAAATTGATCCGGTGGAGAAATGAAATTCCATCTAGTGTTTCATTTCTCTCTTTCATATAAGGAAATGTTATACTAAAGCAATGAAAGAACATAGTTTTGTAATGTGAAGTCTTAGTTGATAAAACAAAGAAATTGAATTGGCACTTTAACTTGCAGGTACTGTTGGTATCAATGACAATGTTCTTGTCTTTAGCCTATGCGCCTCTGTCCAGCCTTTGAGCTCCTGCTCAGTTCTGTAAAAGTTTGCACTTATTTCAATTTTGTATTCACAACTAACCTTCACACTAGATGCTGAGGTTCTTGAAGTGTCTTGTACAGCTTTGTATTGTCAGGAGAGCCTAGCATTATCATTGCTTACATAGTAACTGCATCATCAAAATGCTTTAGTCTGCTGATTACATAATGAAAGTTATACTTGTACAGAATTTATCAGGAAGTCCCTTCTACTTTTTTCCAGAATAGTTGTTGCCTTTGTTGATAGACAGGTTCTAAACCGCAGGTAGTAAAGTAGCCTTTTCTCTTCTAAGCAATATCAGTTTTGTTTGACTCAACTCCTGAAGACTCCAGAGGTTTTATTTGCATGGCGAAAGCTAAAATGCCAGATATAATCCATCAAGTACCGTGGCGGTTAGAGTGGTGAAAGACTGTTTCTCATTCAGTTCTCCCATTGTAAGGAATTTCTTTCTGAAGCTTCTCTCATCACATTTTCCTAATATGTTAGGAAGCTAATTCAAGTTCAGAGTAATAACAGGACTAGTTACCTTTTCATCAAGAATACAGTGTCATTTGAGTAAAGAGAGGCAAAAAGAAACACTTTAAACTCCTTTAAAAACTAAGTAAACGAAAGTGAAGAGCCTTAAAAACTTCTAGTCAGTGGAGTGTTAAAGTAGGTACAAAGGTCTTGCTATGGCTAAGATCTATGTTCATTGTCATTAGCTACATGGTAATTCTAGTACCTTGTTAATACTTTTGTAAAAATAAATGAGGTGAGAATAGGCTCAAATTAATCACTTGTTGACTAAAGCAGTTCTGGGGGAACTTTTTTTTTTTTTTAATTAGCTGTCTTCTTGTTAGATCATCCCTTTCTGACAGTTGAGGAACTTGCTGCACTCCCCATTGTCAAAGTGCCTCCCTCTGGTAAATATACTGGAACCAATTTGAAATCAGTCATTCGAATGTTGAGGGGTTTATTGGATCAAGGAATTCCTTCTAAGGAATTGGAGGTAAGTGGCTTCGTCATGCAGTTCTGTCTCAAAGTTTTATGGATTAGGAAAAATTTTGAAAATGTCTTTTACTTTACAACTCTACCTGTAGTTGACTTACTTCCAACTATATAAACACCATCTTGTCATGTCTAATAGTAAATTAATTTTTCTAGTTAGAATCCTAATAGTATTGGGCCTTCCTGCTGGCACAGGAGTTAAAGTCTCAGTGCTGTCAAGCTATGTCGCCAGCCACTGCAGCATGAGTTTGATCCCCAGCCAGGGTGCTAACCCACATGGTGCAGCAGACCTCTCCTGTCTCCCCTCAACAGTGTATTTCAGAAGATCCACTTGTTCTGCTCCCCTCTCTGTCTCTGGTGAATCCTCTCACCCCTCACACCTCTGGCCTAGACCCCAGTTCTTGTATGCATAAATAAATAAAAATAAATATTTTTTTTTTAAAGAATCCTAATAGTATTGATTTAAAGTCATCTCTTTAGCCAATTTGGACTTTGATAAATTTCCCTGAAAATTATCCTCCTTTCCTTATATATAGGGATAAAGAGTCAAAAAAAAAGTCATGTTTCAACTCCAACCATCTACTAAATATTATACTTAATATAATGTAGCTATGGCTCATCATTAACAAGTTTCTAATTTAATACAGCTCCATAAATGTGCCCCCCTATTTAAAGCAGCAATGGTTCAGAACCCCTGCACCTCTGGTCTTGCTGACACCATCCATATTTACCACTAAGTAAAAGAGAAATGTAACACTTCTGTGGTTTGGGAGTTTACCTTGTCCCTCTCCCTCAAACCATCTGCTTTCTTGCCCACTTCCTGAGCTCTCTGTAGCCACTGAAGTTAAAGGAGCTAATTTCTTCTGAAATCTTCTGTAATGTTCTAGATGCTTTGTATTTAATCTGGGGTTGGGGGAGATAATGAGATTCCATTAGTAGATTTTGGCAATAAGCTTACAATACTTAAGATATAGTCTTCCTCTCTCCACCTCTATTTTATTGAAATGATTTGTTTTGTGTTTTTTTTTTTAAGATTTATTTTATTTATTTATGCATACAAGAACTAGGGAATAGGCCAGAGGTTTGGGGGTAGGTTTGTGAGGGGATTCACCAGAGACAGAGTGGGAGGCAGAACAGGTGGATTCACTGAAATACAACTGAGGGGAGCAACAGGCGAGGCAGGAGAGGTCTGCTGTGCCATGTGGGTCAGCTCCCTGGCCAGGGATCCAACTTGTGCTGCAGTCAGTGGGTGCTGATAGCATTATAGTGCTGAGACTTAACCCCTTGTACCTGCAGGGAAATGATTTGTTATTTATCATCTTAAATTTAAATATCAACATCTCAAAGACAGACCTTTCATCACAACCATTTATAAAGCAGATCTTTACTTTCCACTAACACAGTAGGTTGCTAATTTCTTCAATGCATATGTCATAATGTTTATTTACTTCTTTACTGCCTCTATCTCCCAGTCGGTTGTCAGCTCCAGAAGAGCCAGAATCCTATCTTCTTGCTCCCCACTGTATTCCCAGTCTTGCAGATAGTAGGCATTCAGTATGTAGTTGTTGAAGGGCTGGATCTGTGGATGAAAAGTGAGGACGAGTTAACATTAGAAGAAGACTATCAAACCACAGCTCTGCTACATGGAATATTCTGTGACCCCACAGACAGTATTGCCAAGAAATTCTGCTCTACTTCATTACCTTGAACCAAAATTGTTCTTATGACTGTTTTCTAAAAAATATAAGTATATCCATATATATATGTAATCATAGACTTTTAAACTTGAATTATTTAAGTGCAGAGTGCTCCCTCTCAGAGTTTGTTGATGGTAATTTTTAAGTTGAAAATATCTGTTTATCAACAGTTTATCAAACTGTTTATCAAATAAATTTTGAGGTTATAGGCTTATTTATCTGGATAGGATAGGTCTACTTCTTAACACTAAAAGTCTCCCCTGATCAATAGCCTATTTTGTATTCTGCACATTTAAAGCATTTGCAATTATTAGTGAATTATTTCTTATCTCAACAAATTTAACTTTATTTCCATCTTTGCTTACAGAATCTTCAAGAGTTAAAACCTTTAGATCAGTGTCTTATTGGGCAAACTAAGGAAAACAGAAAGAAGAACCGATATAAAAATATACTTCCCTGTAAGTTTCATTGTAGCATCAAATCAAATGTATGTTTCATATAATTTGAACTGATTTAAAACTTTATGCTCGCTTACCTTACCTCTCACGTAAGTGTGTGCATACACACCACCCACACATATACGCACACACACTGAGATTTATATCAGTAGCAAGTAAATTTACTTTTACAATGTGTATTCTTTTTTAAATTATGTATTCTGAGAACCAGAAGAATCTTAAAATAGTTCTTCATGAAGTTTTACTAGTATACTACTAGAAATTAATCAGTGATGCCAAATCAGTAATTTTATTTGTCTTCTTAAAAATGTGGCTTTTGGATAAGCAATTTTTCAGGTTCATGTGTCACAACCAACATCTGTTTATCCCACTCATTTTATATTTATCATAGTACCTGTGGCAACTGATAGCTACATATTGCACTGGCTGCATTGGTAATCATCGTCCACATTTATATGGTATCAGTCCACTTCGTTATAGCACTGATACTATCTTTGCAGGAAGTCATAAAGCCAAAGACTGTAGTACCAATAGTGACAAATTGTACAATAAATACTGCAGTTAAATTTTTTCAGTCAAGATGGAAGACACAACGTTCATTTTGGAAAACTGCCTGTAAGAAGTAAATCTTACATGACATTTTAAAGATGGAATAAATCACTCTTTGGCATAATGTAGGTAAGAATTAGTTCAGGCACCAAAAAACAAACAAACAAACAAACAAAAACAACTGGACCAATATCCCAGAGTCATAATAAAATAAGTCATAAATGAAAACTGCGAGTGGATTTTATTTCATGACTGAAGGGATAGACATCAAGTAATAGAAGGACTATTGATGGAAGATTTTGAAACCTATTACTAAAGTCTTAATTTGCTAATCACAGAGGTTACCAGTTACATTTGTAGTTATTTGAAATTAGAAATTACTTCAAAAGTGTAAGAATATAAAAATTCTGGATAAGATATATACCATGTTACCCTGGTTTAAAATCTGTTTTGACTTTATGAAATACAGCTAGACACAGACAAGTATGTTTGTGTATCTGGAGAATAAAATGAGTTGCCAGTTGTCTATTGTGTTGATTATTTTGCTGCTTATTAAAAAGAATATAATTAGATGAGCAAGTTATATATGCAATGATATTTATGCATTGGGACACTAATTTTGTTCTAAAGATGAAGAAATAGAAAAGCAGTGCTTGTTCTCCAGTTATTAATTAAAATACTAAAAGCATCTATTAATTTAATAATTTTAAATTCAACTAAATCTATGTAAATAATAAATGTCAAATTTTCAGAGACTCAGAGTTGACATTTTAGATATACTTGTAATATGAGTGAAAAATGAAAATGTGCCTTTAATTGAAATTAATTTAATTAGAAATTTAATTTGAGATTTTATCTGTGATGATGAGGGATTGCTCATGATCTTTGACTAATTCTGTTTATAAGGCTCTTTTTTAAATGCAATATGGAAAGACATTTGTTTTGTGGTGGAAAATTCACAGATGATGCTACAAGAGTGCCCCTTGGAGATGAAGGTGGATATATCAACGCCAGCTTCATTAAGATACCAGTGGGGAAAGAAGAGTTCGTTTACATTGCCTGCCAAGGCCCTCTCCCTACAACTGTTGGAGATTTTTGGCAGATGATTTGGGAACAAAAATCAACAGTGATAGCCATGATGACCCAAGAAGTAGAAGGCGAAAAAATCAAATGCCAGCGTTATTGGCCTAACATCCTAGGCAAAACCACTATGGTCAATGACAGACTTCGTTTGGCTCTTGTGAGAATACAGCAGCTGAAGGGGTTTGTAGTAAGGGCAATGACCCTAGAAGATATTCAGGTAAGTTAATTAAATCTTTCTGTTTACAAAGCTTATCTCCTACTTGGAATCCAGGCCTAAATTCTTTGCTTGATTGCATCAGCATATATCTAAATAAAAGCCACGACTTCTTGGTTCCCATTTCAGTGGAACTAATGCTACCCATTCTCTTTTGTATAATGTAAGTTTAATAATGTAACACTCTTCATGAATTCTGCCAAAGACTGTCCTCCAATATGTAGTATATTTAAAAGAAAACAAGAACACAGGACTTTTAATGTGAGTATCCGGCTCCTTTGCTTAGTGACAGCATAAAATGGGTTAACAACTAAGTGCTGAAAACTCATTTTTTTAAGGTCAAACCTCTAAGTAGACTGAAAAAAACTGTTTTCAAACCTCTAAGTAGAAAGCATTCCCCCATAAAAACAGCTTACCATAGTTGAGAATACAGGGACAATTGTAGCACAAACATTTGTCATTCAAATAATTCCAAATGCAGTTACCTAATTAGCCTGAATTAGTTAAGTGAACATACCTTAGGTAAAACAGCTACTAGTTTCCTCACCTCCACACCCTCTCACTTTATTACACTCCTCCCCCAGTAATGGTTGCTAGGTTTGGGTAATATTTCCTATTGGGGTATTAGCTTTCTTAAACAGTGATTTTACTTTCATAGGAACAAAGTTAATCATCTCCATTGTATTGGTGTCATGTAAACATAGCCTATGAATGTATGTCATGATTTTTTATGAAAAATTTTAAGGTTTATTCTCTTGGCAAGTTTCAAATATACAAAACATTGTGATTAACTATAGCCTCCATGCTATGCATTACATCCCCATGACTTATTTATTTTATAGGTGGAATTTATACTTTTTCACACCCTTGTTCCATTTCACCCAACCTCTGACCCCTGCTTCAGATAACTACCAATCTATTCTATGTATCTGTGAGCTCTGGTTTCATTTGGTTGGTTGGTCAGTTGGTTTGTTGTGGGGTAAGGAAAGGGAAGCGGTATGGGGAGGCTGTTAAATATATTTATATATTATATAGAGAGATATATAAATATAATACATGTGTTTATTATAAATATAAATATAAAAGTGATATTTGTTTTTCTCTATCTGACATATTTCACTTATTATCATACCCTCAAGGTCCATCCACATTGTTGTAAATGGCTAGATTTCATTTTATAAAACTGAATACTATCCCATCGTGTATACAAACAACATTTTCTCCATTCACTAATGGGGGGGACACTTAGATGGCTTTCGTGTCTTGGTTATTGTAAATACTGCAATGAACATCATATATCCTTTTCTTGAAACTAGCATTTTTGTTTTCTTTGAATAAATACTCAGAAGTGGAATTGCTGAATAATATGGTAGTTATGATTTTAATTTTTTGACAAACCTCCATACTGTTTTCCATAGTGGCTGCATCAACTTACATTCCCGCCAGCAGGACACAAGGGCTCTCTTCATATCCTTGCTAACACTTGTTATTTTTCTTGTCTTTTTTATAATGTTCTAACAGGTGTGAGGTGATATATCTTACTGTAGTTTTGATTTGCATCTCCCTGATTAGTTTTGTTGAGCACCTTTTCTTGTGCCTCTGGGCATTTGTATATCTTCCTGGGAGGGGAAAGTGTCTATTTAAATTCTCCCCATTTTTAAATCAGGTTGTTTAATTTTTTGCTTTGAATTATATGAATTCTTATATATTTTGGATGTTAACCCCTCATCGGATGTATAATTTGCAAGTATTTTCTTCTATCATTGCCTAAGTTGGTCCTAGGTTGCCTTTTTATTTTGTTGGTTCTCTTTGTAGTATAGAAGTTTTTTAGTTTAATATAATACCACTTACTTATCTTTGCTTTTGTTGCCTTTGCTGTTGGTGTCAAATCTAAAAAATCATCACCAAGACCTTTCTGCCTATGTTTTCTTTTAGGAATTCTACGATTTCAGGTCTTACATTCTAATCTTTCATCCACTTTGAGTTAATATTGTATATGTTGTAAGATAAGGTTTATTTTTATTTTTTTGTATTTGCCCTTTATGATTTTGATTTGTGTTTTTATGAAAATATTGATTTATACCAGCCTACCCTTTATTTATTCTAACACAGTTGTTCACTGTTCCTTAAGTTATTTGTTTACTTAGCACATGTTTATGTTGCTTAGGTCCTCAGAGACAAAAAGAAATCCCTTGTTCATATTGAGCACATGTTTTCTTTTTTTTTTTTTTAAATAATTGCTTTATAGGTGGTAGATGCAGTAGTTTATTTGTGTTTTTTTTTTTTTTTTTTTTTTTTTTTATACATACAAGCTGGGGCACAGGCCAGAGGCGTGGGGCGGCGAGAGGGTTCACCAGAGACAGAGTGGGGAGCAGAACAGGCAGATCAGAAATACACTGCTGAGGGGAGCAGCGGGCGAGGCAGGAGAGGTCTACCGCGCCATATGGGATTCTCCCCGGCCGGGCGTCGAACTCGCGTCACCGCTGCCGACAGCTCCACAGCGCAGTGCTTAACCGCTGCGCCACCCGGGGAGGCCCATTGAGCACATGTTTTCTAATAAGCATATACTGCTAAAAAGAAGAAAATTAAGAATAAACACATACTGCTATTGATGGTGCTGTGGGAAAAATTACAAAAGAATTGAGTAAACACAGGGGTATGGAGGTGAAGGTCTTTTATCTGGGGTGGAGTTGAAATGTGGTCATAGAAAAGGATGTTATTCATATCAAAATGTAATTTGCATAATTTTTACCAATATTTAAAATATATGACAAATCTTAGCAAAAAAGATCCTCCATGTGTTATTTAATGGAGACTCTGTCTCTTCCATTTTTCCATTGGCCTGATCCAATGGACAAGTTAAAATTTGAAAAAACAAAATATAGTGAACTAATTATGTCTGAGTCATGTAGTATTCCTTTACCTCCTTATTCTGTTGTACAATTTCAGACAGGAGAGATACGCCATATTTCTCATCTGAATTTCACTGCCTGGCCGGACCACGATACACCTTCTCAGCCAGACGACTTGCTCACTTTTATCTCTTACATGAGACACATTCATAGATCGGGCCCAGTCATCACGCACTGCAGCGCGGGCATTGGACGTTCAGGGACCTTGATATGCATAGATGTGGTTCTCGGACTAATTAGTCAAGATCTTGATGTGAGTACAAGATAATAGGCTGGGATTAGCAGTTGACAAGAAATAACAATGGAATCAATTTTTTTAATAATGTGTTGTGATCTTACAATTTTTTTATTGGTATGAATGCTTTAATTTTCTTCTTTATTTCTTAGTGTACATAATTGTGTTTTAGTAAACACTGTTGTTCAAAACCATATAGGCCACAATCAAGAGGAAATTGTTCTTCACATTCATATTTATTTCTTTGTTGTTGTTTTTTTTCAACCATGTCCTCAGTAGCCTCATATGCAATATTGCATTTTACCTTTTATAGGCTTTAGGCATGTATAAGATAAAGTCAATATTGTTATACATTTAGGGATGGAAAAATTGAAGCCCAAAAGAAAGTATTTCTCTGAAATGAAGATCCTTACATACTTCTTTTGTTAATTATTACTTGAATATGGGGAATGTACATCTTGTTACATATTGATGCTAGTCTATCTAAATTTAATCTGCTAGGAGCACATCAGTGAATAAAACAAAGACCCCTACTCAATAACAAAGATCTGGTAGGATGACAAAGAAGGAAGATAATAAACACATTTAAAAAGTCATTTATATGGATTTTTGCAAGTGATAAATGGCTTGGGGCGGGTTGAAGAGGATGGGCACCCCAAACCTGATGCCATTTTAAATTGGATGGCACCACTGAGAGAGTACTTGGAATTAAAAAGTTGTTACCAAATAAACTTAGATTCTTATTAATGTATCTGTTAGTATATAACTTACTTAAACTGCTAGAATCTGTCACTCTAGATAATATATAATTGAAGTTCTCTTAAAAGTTTTCTCTTGCTCTTCACACTCCATTATATCCACCATAATAATGTAAGCACAAAGCAAAATAGTCTATTTTCCCTGGTTTCAAATATCAGTGAAAATAAAAAGGTCAGAAATTTTATCTAAATAGCAAAATACAGAAAAAATAGTTTGTCCCTTCTGTAAGGATTAATTTTAGAAATTAGTCAAATTATAGAGGGAAGAAAATTTCTGTTGGAGTTTTAAAACCAAATAACCTTCTTTAATCCTCAGGCAGATCATAAATAAAAGTATCAAATGATGACAAAGTCAGTTCACGAACCTTTGTTAAGTACAGGTTCCCTAAACCACTAGAAGGGGCAGGAGAATGGAGTGCATAATTCTGTGTAAGCCACTCCTCTGTGAATCTTAGGAATTCAAATTCAGTTACACTGTTGATCTCACATAGAGAATCAATTTCTTTTGGCAGTTTGACATCTCTGATTTAGTTCGCTGCATGAGACTACAGAGACATGGGATGGTACAGACGGAGGTGAGTCTTGAGTCTTCTAATGAACATTTTTGTGAAGATTCTGGTGTTTTAGAAGTTCTGGTTAAAACATTTCTCCTTTTTGGTTTCCTACATTATTGTATAAAACCCAAGATTTATGGTACTGACAGGCACTTTTTTAAAACATGGGGGATGGATCAGGGTGGAAAATGTATTTGTTTCTGGGCTCTTTTTAATGTTATCTTTCGGTTCAAAGTGAGGAAATGCAGTAGGCACTGAGTAGATTAAAAATAATGGGGTAGCATATTGAGGACAAAATGTGGGGGAATACAGTATACCATAGAATTATTAACAGCCCTTCCCTCTTTCTGACCTACAAAAGAGATAGAAAACATCCTTGCTCCAGAGGGAATGGTTTTAGCAACATCAACTAGAAAGCAGGTTGATGGGTTGCTCAGCTTAGAAAAGGCACTCTTGGGCTTGACTGAGTGTATGAGTTTATTTATCCTTTGTTTAGATCATTTTCATTTCTCTTACCTGAATCAAGCCTTGCCTGTATCACCCACTTACTTGCATGCTTGTGTCCTTCATAGGACTGTGTTTGTGACTCCTATTAGGGGAAAGGATGTAGAAGCTATTTTCATTCAGAAGCATATATATATATATTCCCATATAAATATTTTCATTCAGAAGCATATATATATATTTTTTTCATTCAGAAGCATATATATATGCTTCTGAATGAAAATATATCCCATATATATATGTATTCCCATATATATATATGCTTCTGAATGAAAATAGCTTCTACGTATATATGCCATCTCTAAGTCTTGAGAAATATAGATGTTCATCATCTTTCACATATAATCTGTATACTCTCTTTTTATATACCTTTTTTACTTAAATCTCCTAAACATTAAGCTAGTATGTAGTCACATTTCTTTCAGTAAAGAAAACATTGATCTGTATACAAAGTTCCTGAGATCCAGAAAGTTCACTTTCTCAACAGATATTTATTGTGTGCCTACTATGAACCAGGCACTCTTCTGGATTCATAGAGCAGATGAGTGAATAAAATGGAGACCTCTGCTAGAATAACAAAATCTCCTAGTGAGCTGTAATATGGAAGGCTAATGAGCACATTCGATAAGTTGTGTGTGTGTATCTTTGTCTTTGAAAGTGATAAGTGCTTGAAGGAGAAAAGAATAAAGACATGAATTGTGGTTTCAGGGTGCTTTTTTAAATAGGGTGGCACCCCTGAGACAGCAACACTTGTGCAGAGATTCAGTGGGGGTAAGAGAGAGGGTGAGGTAGCTATCTGGGAGTAAGAGCCTCTAGGCAGACAGAAGCACCTGTGCGGAGAAGTCCAAGGAGGGAGTAGGCCTTACACGCCAAGAACGCCATGGCCAGTGGCTCAGGTGAGAGAAGAGAAGTGGGTGGGGAGGTGGGGATGCCAAGGCGTGGGCTTCCCTCTGAATGAAATGGAGCCGTGGCTGGACTGTCGGGAAGGAGCGACATGACCTGACTCCCATTTTGCAGGACCACTCTGCAGTTGAGGGTCTTGCCCAAATTACTGGGCAAGGAAACACTGGAGCTGAGAAGTCAGTCCTGGTATTCTTAGCCTCACAGCTTCTTTCTCTACACCACATTGCTTCCCAGAGTGGAGAATTGTGTCATCAATTGGAGCTATGTTGTCGTTATTCAGAGGCAGCTTCTTCTAACTCTCTGGGATATTTTCAGTACCCACTACCCCCCGTCCCAGGCTTTTCCCCTCCTCATTTTGTCAGTCTGGATTCTGTTAAGTTTTTATGACACCGCGCAATTCTATATCCTCCTAATGTTCAGCACTGTAGCACATTTTTTCCATATTTTCAAAAGTACTCAAATATCACTTCACTTAGTGGTGAAGCCATACAATCATACACAAATTCACAACTCTGCCTCTAAACCCTCTCCCTCTTTTTTTGCCATAGGATCAATATATTTTCTGCTATCAAGTCATCCTTTATGTCCTGACACGTCTTCAAACTGAAGAAGAGCAAAAAGGAGCAACCCCTGCCTCTGAAATGACATGAAAAGAACAGCCTTCTGGTTCCCTTCCCATTTCTCTCTCTAACCTCCAGCAGACGCCCCTGCTCTCGGTCTAAGATAAAGATCACAGGGCAGCAAGTGCATATCATATCTTTATGCTTATTCTCCTCTACCTCAGAGGGGCATTCTCCATAACAGTTAATAATGTTGAAGTGCTGTATTTTTACAGCTAATTTAACCTGTGATAATTATTTAAAAAGGATTTAGCACTAACTGAACAATGCAGATTTTAGGGGTGATTAAGGCAGCATTTGATCATAGTGGACATTGTTACAAAATGCACCCAGTCTATTTTTAACACAACAGTCCTGTTTATAGTGAAGTTCTTTTCCAGTATTTTAAATAAAGTAGTTATTTTATAGGGGATACTTGAAACCAGTATTTAAGCTTTAAATGACAATAATATTGGCATAGAGGAAAAGTAGCAAATGTTTACTGTATCCGTTTCTAATGTTTACTATATAGAATTTCCTGTAATATATTTATATACTTTTTCATCAAAATGGAGTTATCAGATGTTTGTACCTGCATCATCTCTTTTTATGTATCTCACTTGTAAATAAACACACACCTTTAAACATGAATAAGCCAGAAGTATTTTGCCAACAAATTAAACATTTTGGTGTGTTATTTTGTTAACACCCAGGCCCCTGGGATGGCAGGAATTCTGGGTGCCAACTTCCCATCTCCCCACTTGGTCCCAGAGGTGTCAGGGACTAGATGTACTGTCAGCAGCTGGTACATCTTCATCAAGGCCTGACATGAGGGTCAGGTACTAACTAGCTAAGAATCTCAGCCTCCCTTCCTCCTGTCGCCCCATGAGTAGTGCTGCGCCAGACACATAATGAGAAGGCCTTCTATTCTTAGTTGTAGTAAAACGCAGACTGTCTCAGCTGACATGGAATAATCAAAGAAAATAGTATCAGACCACCTGGGCGGGGTTTATATTTGTTCTGCCTTGAGAGAGAGAGAGATGAGCTCTGAGGGCCTGTAACTCCTGGTTCTGATAGCCTTGAGTGATCTAAGTCCCAGGAACTGCTTGGTTCATCCTCAGAGGGTTGCCCAGTTCTGAGCTGGTTAACTTGAATTTCTGATCCTACCCAAGTACGACAAGTTGCTGGGATCATTCCTGAGTATCTGAGGCTATTTGAGGGCAGGAGACATACCAAGAAGTGCACACAGCCTGACACTGACCTGTGACTTCCCTGCCAGGCAGCATACCTGGGAAGTGGCTCCAAGTCTGGTCAGAAAAGTATCACCGTCGCCATCCCCACATCAGTCCAAACAATTTTTATATGTTAGGTTGTAGCTAAAGATTTCATTTGGCGGGGGATGGGGGTGGGGGGGAACATTTAAGATACTTGGAGGCTGCTAGTCTGGCCATGAGCCTTGTTTCCCTGTCTTTGCATAGGAAACCAGGTCGCCAGGGCCGCGGCCAGTAGCTAAAGTCAACAAAAATGGGACGGGGGAAGCTAGAGAAGGATCCTTTTTCTGGAAAACAGCTAGGAAATGGAAAACAGTGAAGAGAAAGGGCAGGTTTCAGTTTACAACCCTGAATGGAAACTTCATTATAGTAAGTACATTTCTGCCCTCATCTGGCTCTGTACCCTTGGACTGGAGCGAGCCATTCCTGGGGTTCCTCTGGTTAGAAAGCATGAAGCCACAGAGCCAGGGTGGTACCTGGAGACACTCAAATATCAGATGAATGAATAAATACTGCCACTTAGCACACACTAGATAGCTAAGTGTGAGAAAACAAACACCCAAACATGAAGACTCAAAGACAATAAAAGCTTATTACTAGTTGAACAGTCCCGGGCAGATAAACAGCTCCCTGGATAGCTCTCCCTCCAATATTGGGTACCCAGACTGATGCCGGTTCTGTAATCACACATAGCTTCCAAGGCTACCCTGATAAACATCTCCATGCCCCTAGCCGGAGAGGGCAAAGGGCACAGAGACCAGCTGTGGGGGCAGGCCTGGGAGCGGAGCACATCACTACTATCCATTCCAACAGCAAGAACGGGCCAGTCACCGCCCCTGAGTACAAGGAAGCTGGGAATGTGTGGCTGAGCAGTTTCCCTGTGGCAGACAGCTCTAGCGGAAGGGGAAAGCACAAATCATGATGGACTCGATAAAACCAAGTCACAGTCGTGTGTCCTGAAAGAATAGTATCTTGGTATACTTAGTATACCTGAGCACTGCAGGATTAGAAATACGCTTTCTTCCCAAATCAAAACCTTGATAGATGTCATTAGTAGAAATATTTCTGAATTTTGAAAAGAGATTAGGGGTTTACATCTGTGGTTCTAGACCTCCTGCCAGTGGTCTTAATTATAAGATGATTAGTTCTCTCAGTGGTGAATCCAAGCAATTAAAATGACTGCTCATAGAAGCTATCCTCTCGCCATATTTTGACAGAGAATGTTCTATTTTACATAATCCAGACACATTGGGATAGGTACCTTATTACAGTGGAAATGAATGTAATAATTTATGGGTTGACCCTACAATTGTAAAGCCAATTTAAATTTTCATAGGTCAACTTGTAATTATGCTTGGTTGCAAATAATCAAAAACCAACCAAAAGGGCTTACACAAATTAGAGATTTTTTTTCCCTTTATTAAGCAAATTCAGAAGGAAGCAGCTGATAGGATTGAGTCTACAGCTCAAGAATGTCAACAGATACATAATTTTTCCCTTATGATCTGAAAAAGGGTGCTGCAGCTCCAGCTATTATACCTACATTCCAGAGAGGGAATAGTAAAAAAAAAAAAATGACAAGAAAGGGTCAGTCAATGCCTTGGGCAAGAAAGCAAAACTTACCAGAAATCACAAGCACGTTTCTACTTCTATCTTGTTAAGAAAACTGTGTCATAGTGAACTCTAGCTTCAATAGAGTTATTTTTAGCTAGGCATATTGCTGTCCTGAACAAAATCTTGTAGATAATTAGGACAAAGAACACAATGAGTACTGGGTAGTGGCCAGCAGTCTGTGCATTTCCAGCTCTGCCAAAGCTTCAATCACTCCTTAGTAGCTGTATCCATCTTTTGTGATCTTTCTGATCCCAGAAGTATCTGAATTTGTGTTAAAAAGGGATTCACAGATACTGAGTTTTTGAAAGTAACCTTCAGCTTTGAAGGTTTAAAAATATATTTTTATCCATTCACCCAAAATTAAGTCTATTCCAAAAGTTATATAAGTAAACTTTCAGGACACTAGTGATGTTGCCAGTGCTTTCTGCTAGAGCTGAGCTCTAGCAGAGTAAGTAAGATGGCCACTCGGGCAGGTCTCCTCCAGGTGGAAAAAGTACACACAAAGGCTGGTCCATAGATTGCTTATGAACTATGATGTGATTCATTAAAATGAGTTAAGTCTAATCATTGTTTCTACACTCTGGTAATTGACTACACAAAGAAAATGGGACAGAACATCTATTAGTCACTACCCATGCATCATTCCTAGTGATTCACGTTACTTGCCTTTCTGGGTGTTTAGGACTGAAAGCTAACATCCTCTGAGAAGGAACTAAAATCCAGAAGGACTGTCACTTGCCCAAGAGCCAGGGTTTAATTTCAGGTATGCTGACTAACCCACGACTCCAGAGCGCCCTTGCTCCTTAGCTGGGTTATAGCAGGTAGTCCTGTATTCTGTCCACAGTCCCATGCTGCCCCACCTATGCCGCTAACTTTTCCAGACATGGATGGACTCATTCTGCTTAACCCTATTCTCTGGTACCACTTCTGAGCTTCAGATAGGCCCTGACTTTCATGACCTTATAATTTAGACCAGTCAAAATGTTACAGGGGAGCCCCAATATAAATGGGGTGCCTGTCTGTGGGTTCTCACCCATGTGCTTAAAAGGGACTCAACTGCAGACACACAAAATTAATAAAAAAGGTTTATTTACAAAAAGGGAAGGGAAAAAGATAAAGAATAAATCGGTGAATGCATCCTACCAGTTCCGCTAAGTGTTCCCTCAATGGCACACTCCAAAAACCTGGCGATCCACAACCACAAGCAATAGCCCCCCTCAAAGCTCACATATCTGCTTTTTAAATACCAAAAGCCATTGCTTAACTCCATTAATCCTCAGCATCCTTCCTTCAGTGATGATGGCATTATGGGATTCGTAGTCCTAGGTGTCATGGATCTCTCTGACTTGAGGTGGGGGTGGGGTCCTGGGACACTCCCCTTACCTGAGGACCACCTTCTAACAAAAACACAATTTATTCAGTTAGAACCTTCTGTTTTGAAGGTGGTGTCCCCTGGAACCCAATTCCCTACAGGGGGTGTGGATGCTGAGGCTTCTCCACACCAGTCAGCAACAGTGTCCAAGAATTCAACTGAGTCTTTGGCACTATCCACCAGGAGTCGCATCAGATTCCGGCAGGCGGGTCTCAAGACCACCCTCTAGTTCAGATGCCGGCGACAAGCCCCAGGTAAGCTCCTGCTCCTGACTGACATAGATCAGAGGTCCCCACTCCCCCTCCTCAGACTTCCCCTGCCTATCACAAGCCCCAGGCCATGATCTGTGCTTCTGATCAACTCTTAAGTCAGAGGTTCCCAGGACACCCACCTCAGGTTTGATTAATTTCTAGAATAGCACGCACAACTCAGGAAACCCATTTAGTCACTAGGTCATCAATTTATTACAAAGGATACAAATCAATAGCCAGACAGAAGATCCACATAGGGCAAGGTGGGAAAAGGCATGGAGCTTCCTTGCCCACTCCAGCACTTCCTTCTCCCTCAAAGCTTCACAAGTTCACCTTCTAGTTCTCCCAAGCCCCTCCCTCTTGGTCTTTGATGATGGCCTCATTACATAAACTCGAGTAATTAAGTCATTAGTCACTGACAACTGAATTCCACCTCTAATCCCTCTCCCCTCCCAGGAATCAGGAGCAATCCCTCCCTAGTTCATGTTGATTTCCCTGCAAGCAGCCCCCTCCTCAGGTGGTTTCCAAAAGTTGACTTAACATAACAAGAAACTCAATATTAAGGAAATCCTAAGACTTTTGGAGGAGCTGTGAGACTAACTGTGAATGGAAATTAAATAAGTATGAAAAATAGATTTCAGTCCTAAATATTTTTATATTTCCTATAAATTTAGGAAACCAAATTTATGTATTTCCTATAAATCACAATGTCACAGCAATATTATTTGTCCTAAAAGTAATATGTGGCCTCCTGGACAACTTTACTATTTCCAGTTCTCAGTCACACGTTCACAACCCATCTCTAGAGAGAGTCGTCTTCTGATGTGACTGCTTCCAAACCCTTACAATAATTTGTGTTGCTAAATACCAACCATGTCATTAGGACACTAGGTTTTACCATTTTATGTTACGTGCCTATGTAAAGAATAAAGATTCATTTTAGGTTGATTGTTTAAAACTCATGGTAATTCTCATTTTAGATGGGAGAATCTCTGTTAATACTGTGTGCTATTTGCCACTGGACTATAAACCACAAGGACAGGTTCCTACATGCCTACGCAGACCATTGACTAGTTTCTCAAAACACAGACTTGCATCAGGTAGCCATGAGAATCTCCAAGTAGTAGAGCAACAGTTGAGAGTTACCCGTCATTTCACAAGTCTGCATATTTTTTCCCACATAAAGAATACTCGTGACACCAAAGCCTGACGAGGTTCTTTTTGTACTACCAAAAAGGCATGGGATTTCATGGTGGTGGTTTTTTTTTTTTAATTTGGGGGTTTCCACACCCCTCAAAAAATGTATGTTTCTTGAGGTAAAGTAAATTTACCTTTTGTCTGCTCTGGGGATTTTAGATCCAAACATTTAAGGTTATATAACCTTTCACACCCTGCCCACCACCAATGCCCAAACAGTCCTCGACCATATTCCACCCGGCAATTTTTCTCCCCTACTTCTACCCCACCATCTTCCCCCACTGGTTGACTCAGCTTTGCAGTCAGATGTTAAGAGTTTATTGTTAGTTTGATTTTGACTGACCCTTTGTTATGCTTCTCTATACCACAAATAAATGAGACCATCTGGTATCTATATCTATATTTCTCTTTCTGACTCATTTCACTCAGTATGATCCTCTCCAGTCCCATCCATGTTGTTGCAATGGCAGTAATATTCCAGTGTGTGTGTGTGTGTGTGTGTGTGCGCGCATGCATGTGTATGAACCACATTTTTCTGATCCCCTTCTCTGACCTTGAGTGCTTCATCCATTTCCATAATTTAGCTTGTAAATGGTGCTACAATGAATATAGAAGTACACATATTCCTTTTAATTAGTGTTTTTGCTTTCTTTGAGTAGATACCTAGGAGTGGAATTGCTGGGTCATATGGTAGGTCCATTTTGAACATTTTAAGAGATCTCCATTCTGTTTTCCATAGAGGCTAAGGCCAGTTCACATTCCCACGAATAGTGTAGGAGGGTTCTCAAAAGTCATTCTTACAAATGCTATAAAAATGTCATTACAGTAACATTTTTACCTATAGGTAAATATTAACCTATAGGTTTCTGGAAATGCTTACAAGATAATATTGTAAAGCACTAAAAAATCTGACTATATACCCTTTCTCACATTTCAAAACTTAAAGTAGAAAAAATGGAAACAAAACGATTACTTAAGAAGTTGTATGATAAAGGTAGCATCTGAAATCAGTGAAGATGAATAATTCAATATGTGATATTGGAATAGTTAACAGATAAATATAAGCAAAAAAAAATTCAGAAATCACAACTCACACAAAAATATAAATATTCTAAGATTTGACAGCTATTAAGGTCACAAAACATTCTTTATAAGACAAGTAACAATATGTAAAAAAAATATATTTAAAACCTCCATATAACAATAGACATTACAGAAAAACAAAAGATAAACGAGTACATCAAATGTTAGCAAATCACAGGACAAAGAATCACTATCCATGAAGTGTTAAATTTTTATAAGACAAAAAAGGAAAAGTGCAATAGAAATGTAGTCAAAGACAGGAATAGGCAAGTTCTCATAAAAAATACTTCATCGTTTTTAAAATGCCATTTTAAATGAGATATTTTCAGAAGTTGGAACTGGCCATTTCTTGGGCTTGTAACTGACTCCCACGCAGCCGCGCACGACAGGGCCGAGGACAGCCTGTCCGTGATTTTAATGTGCAATTGGCCGGGCACTTCAAGTTGTAGAAAGTGATCCTACAGAAATATTGCACAGGCTTATGGGTGTTTGTAGCAGCTCTATAAAACCAATATGTTGAAAACTAAATGTCTATGAATAAGGAATGGTTAGGTAAAACACAGTCCTTCCATGCCACGGAATGCTTATAGGAAGCCACTGTCCTAAAGGGTGAGGTACGTCGACACAGATGAAACGTAAGGATGTTCCATAATATATCATTAGGTGACTTATGAAACAGCACAGATGGAATAATGTCAATGTTTTTTAACTGATATAACCTATAAACATATATTAGCAGAGTATCATTGTGCCTACCCTGAGTAGTAAAAATACAGGCATTCACCTTTTAACCTCATGTGTTCACTGAATTCCATCTAAGCTTATATCTAGAATCCAAAAAGATTGTCAAGCCCATAAAAAATGTCATTTGAGAAAGGACCCCATTTTTGTAAGAGCTATATGTTACCTTCCCAGTACAGCAAAAAGTCAAAAGTCAAGTAGTCTAAACTCTGTCCTTGCCCTGCAGTACAAGATGACAGCCATCTACACAGAGTTCTCACGCCCATGAGTTTAAATCCACATTAACAAGGGTGTTGCTCTTCACTGTGTGGGAAGAAGACACACAGCAGTTAGTAAATACGTTGTGTGAAGCCCTCAAAAAACTCTCTGAAATCAGCAGAACACATCCTCAAAAAGGGATACCTATCCCAATTCACAATCCACACAAAAATACAAATATTCTAACATTTGACACTCAAATATTCCACGGGCCCTGCGAATAAGATTCACACATCAGCTCTGCAGATCTTTACTGGCCGCTGAGAAGGACGGGCTGGTCACACCGCCAAGCCCCTACTGTGTATATGCAGACATGTGGCCAGTTGGTTCAAGAGTCCTGTGGTCCTGGTGGCCCAGGAATTACAGCAGCTTCTTCATTCACCTCCAAGAAAGCACTAGTCTCTTTGGGAGAAGTGGACATCTTTTGGCAGGCTTCTGTAAACTCTGGGTTCTCTTTTCTGTGTTTGTTCTTCAATCTCCTCTTGTACATCTGATATGCTAGGAGTTAACATATAAGCATTAAAAGATCACTTTAGCAAAGACCGTAATTTCGTGACCTCATGTACTTATCAAGACTTTGGGGGATTCTCTATAACAATATAGGAAAAATAAGGAAAGAAAAGAGAAAGCTGGAACAAAATCATTCATCGTAGCAAAAGCCTATTTCTAACTGGCATGGACCATTTGAAATTGAGATTCATTCATAAATCAGGTTGATGATGGCTCATCCATCCATCCATCTATTCAGTCAGTCAATCAGTCCACAAACTGCCTCACCATGACAGGGATGTAAACTTAGACCTAAGACCAGAACATTCATTTTACTAGGATTTCTCTAATGTTGTGGAAGAATTCACTCCCAAGTATTCCTTATATTGATTATTATATCAGTAATCAGTATTTAATAATCAGCGATCAGTATTTAATCAGTTGTATCAGTAATCATTGAAGATTACTCAACCTGTTCTCTCCAACAGCAAAAATTCACATGGCTCAAGATTAAAATATATATACTTATGTGTGTATGCACATCTATTTTTTTTTTAATTTACCTCCTATAAATTGGAAGAGATTATGCTCAGGGAAATAGGCCATAAAGAAGAAGAAAAATATCGGATGGTCTCACTTACAGGAGGAATATAGGGGAACCAAATAAGGGATCAAGAAAAAATATAATAATAAAGAAAGAAAAAAACAAAACCAGCAAGCAAATATAAATCAGAGACGTTCTGCAGGGGCCTAAAAGGGGAAGGGGTCAAAACAGGGGAGGGAAGAGCACAAGGGGCTATGGTGATGGTGCATCAAAAATGTTTGTATATAATATTATATTTCATAGTAGAAAAATATTTCATGGTCATTTCTAACGATTCTTAGTCATAGAAGCACTACAAAATACGCGCTTGGTGTGTGGAAGACCTCAAGATTCTTAACAATTAACAAACAAACAAACAAGGCTCAATAAAACATAACAAATGTCATTTTTGAGATCAATGATTGTTCATCAAGACTTTCCAAATCCTGGGCCTCCCTGATGGCGCAGCGGTTAAGCGTGCGCTGTGGAGCTGTCGGCAGCGGCAATGCAAGTTCGAAACCCAGCCAGGGAGAATCCCACATGGTGCGGCAGACCTCTCCTGCCTCACCTGCTGCTCCCCTCAGCAGTATATTTCCCTCAATCTGCCTGTTCTGCTCCCCACTCTGTCTCTGGTGAACTCTTTCGCCGCCCCATGCCTCTGGCCTATACCCAGCTTATATGCATAAATAAATAAATAAATAAATATTGGGAGGGAGGGGAAAGACTTTCCAAATCCTGATCTGATAGCTCATTGTTTCTTGTGAAGCATATTTGTTTTTAAGCTTATTTTCACATTTTTCCTATATTTCTGTGAAACTTCCATTTGTGGCTAAAGGTTCTTATTTATAAACTACCATTTCTCCCAGAAATGTCAGGCAAAAATGTATCATGAGGCAGCAGAAGCACATTCAAATTCAAAAAGCAGTTGGTAAGTTGGGCCAACAATGATCAGTCGGGCCTCCCTGGTGGCGCAAGGGTTAAGTCTCAGCACTATGAAGCTATCAGTAGCCACTGCAGCACAGGACTTTGATCCCTGGCCAGGGAGCTTCCCACATGGCACAGTAGACCTCTTCTGACTCACCTGCTGCTCTCCTCAGCAGTGCATTTCAGTAGATGTGCCTGTTTTGCCCCCCACTCTGTATCTGGTGAATCCTCTCACCACTCTACACCTCTGGCCTACACCTCAGTTCTTGTATGCCTAAATAAAAAAAATCTTTGGAAGAAAAAAAAAACCAATTATCAGCCAAGTCTACACTCTGGGGACCCCGCTCACCTGTAACAATGAGAAATCCATGCAGCAGCTGGAAGAGTCCATAGGCCAAAGGGAAGCTAAGCATCTGGACCAACTGCTTGGTGGTGAAAGAGAGCTGAAGCATGGTGACGCACATCTGAATATTCTGAGCTCCAATTTCTAAGGAAATTGTCCTACACCTACCAATGAAAAAATTGGGGCAGTTACATACTGGTAGTAAGAACTTACGTTTTCTCTTATGTAGAGTGGTAAGTGTAAGCTACAGGCATAAACCTCTAAAAAATTATTTCCTTATTCGATAATTTGCTTGCTGAGTGCCTGCTGTACAGGGGATCCCCTGAGAGGTACTCTGGAATAGAGTCCTATGCAGCCTGCCCTAGGAATCGGGGTGAAAAGACACTAAATACATACAGGAAAGGCTCAGTAATAGCACACCACACGGTACGATCTAGGGCCAGAGACCTGCGGTGTGCAATGAAAAGTGGCCTTAGTGGTTAGAAAAGGCTTCATGGTGGAAGAGCGGGTTAAAGGATGGGAAGAGTGGAAAAGGCACTTATTGTAGTGGAAATAATTAAAATTAAAGCCCTGGGGACAGGTACGAGCTTGGTCTTCCCAGGAGGCACCGCATGTGCTCTCATTCTGTGTGGCAGAGTAGAGGGATGGAGGAGATGAGAATGGACAGTGAGTCAGAGCTAGAAAACAGTATAAACTCAACAATACTTGAAAATCAACTTTAAGACCCTATTGATAACAATGTCTAAAATGGTTTATTTAGTTAAAGAATATATTTTGTTACTCTCTACTTTTCTATAATTTCTTGGCTTTTTAATTGCAAAAAAGAAAGAAAAGGCTGGAGGCAGCAAAAGGGAGACACAGGCAAGACCTTGGTGGTTAGGAGACTCTCATCTGTGTCAAGTTAGAGTCTCCATTTTAGAGATGGAGTAAAGAAGGAAGAGGTGTCTCTGAAGACAAACCACCATGGCAATGCAAGCTGACTGGAATTTGGAGGTAACAAGGGGATGTGATGTGGGAATGAAAATATTCTCACTAGTACGGGAGACATTCTGTTGCTCTTTTATTTTTGCTTACCCTGTTGCTCGCCATGCTGCCTCAGACCCCCCTCCCTTCTTTCAGACCCCTGGCACGAATGTGATGTGATTAAGCTACCTGGGGACAAGGCAGATATAATATCTCAGTCCTGATCTTTCTCAAGGGATCAGGTATAAAAAAAAAACCCACAAGGTTGTTGGGGCCTCCCTGGTGGCCTAGGAGTTAAGTTTCAGCCCTTACACAGGTAGAGGATCCCAGGCACAGACAGTTTGATCCCCAGCCAGGGAGCTAACCCACATATGGCGCAGCAACCCTCTTCTGTCTCACCCACTGCTCCCCTCAGCAGTGTATTTCAGTAGATCCACCTGTTCTGCTCCCCACTTTGCCTTGGGTGAATCTTCTCACCTTCCCCCCTACCTCTGGCCTACACCCCCAGTTCTTCTACACAAAAACCAAGGTTGTTGACTACATTTTGCTATAGGAGTACCTTTATTCTGGATCCAACTACTTCAACTATTCAGCAGTCTAGGTTCTTAATTCTTACTTTTGGAAACAATCCTTGGTTCAAAGCCGAGCTCCACCGCATTGTGATTCTGTGAACTTTGTCAAGTCACTTAACTTTTAGGGTTAGTCTTGCGTTGAAAAGAGGGTGCTAATATGATCTATCTCACAGGCAAGAAGTAACTCAGATATACTTGTGGAAGCCTGACTTAGCACTCAGTACAATCCTCAGTGATCCCCAAGCAGACTAGAAATAGCACAAAGCCAAGGAAAATGGCTGGAGTTTTCCCAAACCCCACTTTTGGATTCCAATGCATACTTTAATTTTCTTCAATAATTCCTCTTAATTATGATTATTTAATGATTTAAATACTGCACATACTTATTAAAAACCTTAAAACATGTACTAAGGAAATATTAAGAAATTAAAATTACTCTTAGTCCCACTATTCACTATTAAATACTATTAGCATGTGGTATATTTCATCCAAGATTTTCCGTGTATAAGATTCTTTTGATTTATTTGACAAAATATGCATACTGTTTACTCTTCTTTTCAAATTTAAATTTATCTCATATTTTCCAATCATCAAGGATGCATCATATTCCATTACATAAACACATCATGAATTAAATATCTTATTGTTAGATATTTAAATTGATTCTATTTTTTATAGTTATAAATAACACCACAATTAATATCCTGCACATCAATATTCGTGTGCTTATCTTATAGTGCTAATTTCTGGACAGATTTCTATAAGTAAAATCACTGAGCTAACAGCTATAAATAGTTATCAGGCTGTTAGGATTAAATTACCTTCCAGAGAGCTTATCCCAATTTATGTTCCCTCCACCATCAAAGGACAATGCTCATCTCGTTCCAATCACACCAACAAAACATATTATAGTTTTTAATATTTCACAGTATTTATAAATGATAACATTTAAGATAAATTCCTGTCTTATGAAGTATATCTCCTCTCTCCTCTTGCCCATTATAATTAGTTTTTTTTTCAATTTGGCATAGTCAGTAAGGGCTTAATCTCTTGATCTTGCTCATGACTTAAAATGGTCTCTATATTTAGTGAAACCACCTAACTACTCCTATTTAGTTACTAGAGTGAGAACAGAATAAGAAATTAGATCCAGATTTCAACAATCTGGATCCTAATAACAACAGTACAATCCTAATTTCACAGATTACAATTTTTGTCAAATTGCCCTTGCTTTCATTTACATAAAGATTTATCATGACCTTCTTGTTCTTTTTAGGTTAAGTTGTCCTGACCCATCTACCCTGTAAGTCAAAACTCTTCATGTGTCCTGACACAGTCAGAGAGTTAAGCCTGCCAGAGGCAGTGTATTTAATTTACTCTCCCTATTAAAAGTTTATGGATAATTTAACTGTACCTCTGCCAAGACTGGTGGGCAAGGAGTGCCAGCAGAAAACCCGTGACATAGCCAATCAAAGGAAAGATGAAACTGATGGTCAGAAGGATGAAGTCCGAGTTCCAAGATCCTTTCGACAGCACCATACCAGCAACTGCAACCACCGCAAGGAGGACCCCACCAACAAAGGCCCCAATCTAAAGCAAATCACAAAATAAGTACATGTAATCACCATGGTCTTGCTCTATGATGCAGAGTCCACCACTGCCCTAGAACACTGCGCAGTGTTCTGGAACAGAAGGATTACTTAAAGACCACAAGTCCAATCTCAATTTACAGAGAAGAAACTTAAGTTACAACACTCAAGTGACTTGGCTAAGCTAGAAGTTGCTTAGGTTCAATACAAATCTAAGTCTTATTTTATGATCATATCATTTTTCTTCAAGTAGAAGATTTGGCCAAATGATAGTGGAGTTTTTCATGGATAGGACAAACTTTAACAGAAATATTTTTTAAACTTTTATATATTACATATAAAGACATAATACATTTTTATTATGTATAATACATTTTATGTATTATTTTATGTGTTATGACCCATGACATAATAAGTAAAATCTGACAAACATCTAATATCCCCACCTCTTAGACCCTTGCTGGTAACCTCCTATCTGAGACCTTCCCTACCTGACTATGGACCACTCTCCTCCCATCACCTCTTCAATGCCAATAGTTTCTTACTGGTTTCATTCCTGCCCTTCTCTCCTCCAACTTCCAAGTGGAAATTTATCCAATCTTCATTAGACAGTTGAGCTAATATTAATGTAATTTGTATAAGATGTGCTGAGAGGCACCTCTAATCTCTCACAAATGGATATTGTTCTTTTGTTGTTCAACAACAACAAAAAAATTCTCAATACTTTGAATTTTAGATCAGATAGGAAGTAAGACCCAGAATATTTGGGAGAAAATTGGGATCTTAGCAAGTGTTCATTCATACCGCATAGGCAAGAGACTATGCACCTAGTAACAAAGTCCAGCTTGATTATTCAGGGTTTGAAGAAAGACTGTCAGGGAGAACCAAAACAAAACAGACAGCTCCAAGTACTGCACGTGTGCTCTGGGGCTCAACTACAGAGGCAGGCAGGAAGAAAATGAAACACACAACGAAGGTTTGATTGGTAAACATCTCTCTTTATCTTTCTACCAAAAGGGGATTTTAAAAGTGTATATGTTCACCAAGAGCAACTTGTTCAGAAAGTGTATCAAATTTAAGAAAGAACTAAGGACAGGGCCTCCCTGATGGCGCAGAGGTTAAGCACTGCACTGTGGAGCTGTCGGCAGCTGCGAAGCGAGTTCGATGCCCGGCCAGGGAGATTCCCACATGGCGCGGCAGACCTCTGCTGCCTCGCCCACTGCTCCCCTCAGCAGTGTATTTCCGAGGATCTGCCTGTGCTGCTCCCCACTCTGTCTCTGGTGAACCCTCTTGTCGCCCCATGCCTCTGGCCTGTACCCCAGCTTGTATGCATAAATAAATAAATCTTAAAAAAAAAACTAAGGACAGAATGAAGCTATACCAATATAGTGATTAAATTATGCATTTTTTACTAAGGTGCTCTAGAATATTTAGTAATTATTAAACATTTTCTGCTACAAAACTATGAAAGAGCCAAAAGGAAGGAGGAGTTGGTAAATCTACTTCTTACAGATAATAAAATGACACATGGAAAAGTTCTCTGATTTCTTCAATGACACTGATGTCCCAGTCTTGGCCTATGTCAGATCTCCGAGTATGAGGATGCGCTGACTGCCGCATGGAGCCGCTTACCTTGAGAATGGTTTTGGATTGTTTCGGCCACCTATAATTCACATAGATGCCGAAGGCCACAGGAACAATCAGGCACGCAAGGGTAATTCCTGAAAAGAAAAATCCTCAGTCAGAGTGCTCTTTACCCCTAACTTCCCACTCCTCAGCAATTTTATTTCAATTCAATAAAAGCTTTAATTAGAACTACATTTAATTTGTACACCCATTTCAAAAAACATATTTTTTTAATCTTTGGAAGAGTCTTTGAAGGTTCATAACTACTGAACATCCCCATACCTGGGCCAACATTTCCCTCTCAGAGTCCCTCTGATAAGCAAAGGGATTTTAGAGACAACCTAAAGATTAGAAAACAGGACCATTTTGTGTCTGTGATATCCTTTGGGTGCTAGTATGGGGACCCCAAACTGTAACCACAGTCGTTATTTCCTTATTCGAGGCCAGTGGGTCATTGTCTTCACAAAAGAAGGAATACCTGTCCAAGATGTAAAACAGCACTTGTTAAACAACAAAGCAATATCTCATCTTCTCCCAGGGGAGCCATGTACCCAAAGATGTGTAGGGGAAATGCCTTTTAAATTAGCACAGGTGGTCCTCCCTGGTGGCACAGGGGTTAAAGTCTCAGCTCTATCAAGCTATATTGCCAGCCACTGCAGCAATGCCCACCCAGCGAGCTAACACACATATGCTACAACAGACCTCTCCTTTCTCGCCCACTGCTCCCCTAGGCAGTGTATCTCAGTAGATGTGCCTGTTCTGCTCCCCACTCTATCTCTGATGAATCTTCTCACCCACAGTCCCACATCCCTGCTCTGCACCGCAGTTCTTGTATGGATAAAAAAATAAATCTTCTTAAAATACATTAGCATAGGTGCATAGAGGTATCACTGGCGGGCTTGCTAGAGCCGAGGTCTGCTGCCCAGCGGGGCCATACCCTAACGCTTTCCACAGACACTTCCCAAATCAGGCCCAATGCCTGCAATACTGGCTCCAAAGTATTATTGTAGTATTATATTATTATATGAGTTGCCCATAACATTTTGCACTTTATTTACTGGGGCTTTGCAGAATATATTACCAAAACTGATTAAATAACTGACTGATAGAAAAAGCTGTACATAAAGCCATAATTTCTAAATTAAAATTTCACTCAAATTTTATAAATTCCATAGACTCCAGCTATGACCACAACATGGGAACCTTAGAATTCTGAACTATCGGTCACTGACATAAGCCCTCAAAGTGCTGGCTGAGACTCCAGGCTGACACTAGCGATATAAAAATCATAGTTTCTACCAGTTCTCCAAAAGCTCGGGCCAAACTAGAACAGGCAGATCATTTCACCACGTCTCCTTCTAAGCAAGTTAAGTCCATAGAGATCTCGAGGGAAAGGACCGTTTAATGAGAAATAACATCGAGAAAGGAGCTAAGTAGAGACATGGTTGAGGCAGTGCATGTGGTTATGCCTTAATAATCAGTAGGAATCACTTATGTTAAGTAACAAAAGAAGTTGAGTCCCACAGAAAATGTGAAAAGTGGAGTGGCAGAAACAAAGTCCTATTTGGAGCCACCGTGATCCAGTTAATCATAAAGAGTCCAATCGGTTTAGAATAAATCATATACGAGTTGCTTTGTTTTCTTCCTTCTTTTAAATAAAGAAATTCTCCGCTTTTATTTTCAAAAGTGAACTCCTGTAGGGGGTATGAGTTTGGAATTGTAGTCAGATCCCCAAGAATTCTAGTTCAGCAATTACCAGCTGTGTGAACCCCTAATTCCAAAAATCTAGGAAATAGAACTAGTAATAGAACCTATACTTTAGGGTTATTTAGAGAGCAAATTGCGCCTCCCTGGTGGCGCAAGGGCTAAGAGCAGTGCTGTGGAGCTGTCGGCAGCCGTGGCGCGAGTTTGATGCCCAGCCAGGGAGCTTCCCACATGGCACAGTGGACCTCTCCTGCCTTGCCCTCTGCCCCCTCAGCAGTGTATTTCTGTCGATCTGCCTGTTCTGCTCCCCACTCTGTCTCTGGTGAACCCTCTCACTGCCTCACACCTGTGGCCTGCACCCAAGCTTGTATGCAAAAATAAATAAGTCTTAAAAAAAAAAGAAATATATGAAATCCTTGCATAAAGGAGACACATAGTAAACAACAGCTATGACCTTTGTGACCAGTCCCATTTCTATAACTATTGCATTTTGCAAGTGGGATACAAACCTATATTCTGATATGGAATGGTGAAGTTCTGCTCAAGATTCCAGGACCAAGTGTAGAGATAAAGGCAGAGGGGCATCATCCCCAGGGCAGCCACTGTAGAGCAGGTTGTCATACTGATGCTGAAAGTACAATGTAAAAGATGCTTAAGAGAGAGAGTTTGAAATGAAGGATATAGTCCTTACCAAGAGCAACTCCTGAGACACTAATTTTTGGAGGTTACATGGGGCAAATAAATGAAAGATGACTCCTATCTTATTACTCAACAAACAATGGCTGTATTTGTGGTCTCTAAAAAAATTTCCTACAGTTCTTGCCATTCACTGATCAAGTCATATTTATGTGAGTATTTATTTGTCCTATATCACCTATTCTGCTAGGTGCTATGAAGAATTTTTATTATGGTTAGTTTTTAATAAAATATAATACAGAGACCTTGAAAGTCATTATTTTAAAGTATTTTTAGTATATTCCCAAGATTGTGCAATCTAGCACTTTCTAATTCCCCAATGTTTTCATTATTCCAAAGAGAAAACCTACCCCATCATCAGTAACTTCTCCAATTTCCTCCTTCCTCCAGTCCCTGGCAGATACTAATCTACTTTCTGGAATGTAGAATTGCCTATTTTGGGCGTTTCATATCAATACAATTATACAATATGTGGCCTTTTTTGTGTGCCTGGTTTCTTTAACTTGGCATAATGATTTCCAAGTCCATCCAAACTTTAGCATGTATTAGTACTTCAATCCTTTTTATAATTAAATAATATTCTGTTGTGTGGCTATACTGTTACAGCAACTTTCCCAGAGAAATCAGGTGGCACTCAGAGAGGTGGAGAGAGAGATTTAATTGTCACACCGGAGGGCCCAGTGGGATAACTCCCAAAAATCTGAGCCCCGAATTACAGGAATTGCAGGCTTTTATACAGTTTGCATAAGGAAACTTACCTACCCCATCCCTCATAAACTTTATTGTTTAGGAAGGGGGTCAAGGTAACCAGAGCTACTATTGTGGACAAGCAGCACAGCACAGAGACTTCCCCAGCAGCTTTCCGCCCCAGCAAGCAGCAGCATCCAAGCAGTGAACTTAGCAACTTTAGCAACTTTCATTACCAAGCAGCAAACCTATGAACTTCCTACTTCATTTTACCATGAAAGTCATTATTTTAAAAGTATTTTTAGTATATTCCCAAGATTGTACAATCTAGCACTTTCTAATTCTCCAATATTTTCATTATTCCAAAGAGAAAACCTACCCCATTATCAGTAACTTCTCCAATTTCCTCCTTCCTCCAATCCCTGGCAAATACTAATCTACTTTCTGCCTTTATAGGTTGCCTATTCTGGACATTTCATATGAATACAATTATATAATATGTGGCCTTTTTTGTGTGCCTGGTTTCTTTAACTTGGCATAATGATTTCCAAGTCCATCCAAACTTTAGCATGTATTAGTACTTCAATCCTTTTTATAATTAAATAATATTCTATTGTGTGGCTATACCACATTATGACTGTCCATTCATAGATGTGTTTTTGAGGTGTTTCTACTTCTTGGCTGTCACCAATAAAGCTGCTATGAATATTGAGCATAATGTTTTGTGTGGACACTTGTGTTCATTTCTCTTGGGTATAACCTAGAAGTGAAATTGCTAGGTCATATACTAATTTCAAGTTTAACTTTTTGACAAAAATGCCAAACCATTTCCCAGAGCAACTTTACCATTTTACACTCCTACCAACATATGAAGGTTCCAATTTCTCCCTATCTTTGTCAACACTTGCTATTATCATTTTTACTGTAACCATCCTACATAGGACTTCACAGGACTCGTGTCTTCTGCAGAGATAACACAGATCCCATCGACCTTTATCAAACCTGCAGTCACCCTTTGCTCTTCTTCATAAGATATATCACCAGCATTTTCATCTAAACAATCTGTCTTTGACTACTTTGACATTTCCTACCAGAAGGAAGTTTATACTGTTAGCAAAGTGGCAACCATTTTACTTCAATTACATGAAAAAATAGTTCCGTGGTCTCATTCATTGCTGATTAAAAGGCAAAATGATACATATCATGAAGAGATTTGGGTAATATCTAGCAAAATTACACATGCATTCACTATTTGACATAGCAATCCCACTTAGGGGAATCTACCCCAAAGATGCACTGTCAAAACCATGAAAAGACCTACATCCAAGGTTATAAAATAGTACTCAGTATCTCTTGTTATCTGGCAGTCCCTGTGCAGAACTATACCTGGAGAGTAGAAGCAGAGACTGCCAAACCTTAGAACCTTCCATTTGGGAGTCACAGAACATCACTTCAACTACATTCTACTGGTCAAAGCAAGATACCAGTTGAGCTCATGCTCAAGGGATGGGGGAAAGGTGTCCTCCTCTCATCATGGGAAAATCAGACTTATCATATTGCAAAGGAAGGCAAATATGAAAATGGAAGGAATCTGTAACAATATTTTGCAATTTATCACAGAAAAAATCCTAAAATATTTACAGGTGAAATAACTCCTGGAATTTGCCTCAAAATACCTATTAGGTGAGTGGAGAGTAGAAACAAAATGAGAAAAACCATATGATAATTGCTGAAGCTGGGTGAAGTCCACAAGGGGGTTCATTGCACTGTTCTTCAACTTTTATATATATTTTAAATTTCCCAAAGTAAGAAATATGCGAATAAATGTCCTTTCCATCATTTGAGGGACTATATGGCTTTGCTACCAGTCTGCTTAGTTGAGATTTTCTCTATTTTTGTCTCAAAGGACTTTGTTCTAAATTCAGTTTACACATACACTGGGCATAGGGGTAGCTAAAACATTTCCTTTCCAACTTGGGGGGCCCTGGGCTCTTCATTCCCTGGTCTGCTATGGACTGTACTTCTCTGCCCTTTGATTGCTTTATTCCTGAAACAGTCCTGTTTCAGCTCCTGTTGCAAACAGCTCCTGTTGCCCACTGCACACACATCTGTTGGAACACCCAACACACTGCACCTTACGCAAGCACTTGAGCACCTGTTGACGTACAGCATACTGTGAGCAGCTCGCGGACAAAGGCCTTATTATCTCCCATCCTTAGGACCTGGCAGAATCTCCTGCTAAGGCATAATGGGGAAGCTCATAAAAAAAGCTTACTGGATAAATGTGTAAATCAAAGAATGAACCCATGTGCCAATACCCTGATATTATGGAAATTTTTTCTCTGCCTTCCTCTTATGTCATGTCTGTGTAGGAGATGAACCTTGTACTACCTTAGTGTAATACCCCTCTACACTGAATTCCAGTGGTAAACACCCCCAACAGTCAACTAAAGGAACAGAACTAAACTAAACTAAACTAAAGGAACAGAACAAAACTAAAATCATACCTTTCCAAGTACAAATGGAGTAACATTTTAAGTAGCAAATAGCTGATTAGTGTCCTTTACATAAGTACAGATTTAAGTAATTCACAAGTATTTACACATGAGTATATGCACACATGTGTATATTATTTTCTTTTTAGCAGTCCTTCTCCTATTTGCTTGTTTAATAAATAGAGATTTCTCCTTTTTAAAGCAATCACACAATGTATCTTACTCTGCCACTTGGTTGTTTTTTTCCCCGCCATTTAATATCTTAGATATCTTTTTATTTTAAGATTTATTTATTTATGCATATAAGCTGGGGTACAGGCAGGAGGCGTGGGGCCGCGAGAGGGTTCACCATAGGCAGAGTGGGGAGCGGAACAGGCAGATTGATGATGGAAATAACACTGCTGAGGGGAGCAGCGGGCAAGGCAGGAGAGGTCTGCTGCGCCATGTGGGAATCTCCCCGGCCCAGCGTCTGTGCCACCTGGGAGGCCCCTAGATATCTTTTCAGGGTAATCCATATAACACATTCTTTTGAAGAACTACAGAATACATCATACTCCAATTATGTCTTAATATCTTCAATCTCACTAGTGATAAATTGCCTTGAGACTTTTTCCATTATAAACAATGTCATAACAAACTTTCTTATTCATATTTCACTTAAACTAATTATTTTATTCCCCAAAGAGTAAACACTATGTCAAAAGTCTGTTTTTATTTTAATAGATAATGCATTTCACAATCAATTGATTTTAATTCACGAAAATTATGAAGATCTTAATTTTCATGAAAACATTTAAGAAATGCATCTTTGTTATTTTGTTATACACCTGACACTATGAGATTGTGTTTTCTTTCATATTAATTGGCCTGTTATGTTCTCTCCTATCAGTCTTACTTATGATTTTGACATAATGAATAATAGAGAGCAAAATCTGTCCTTTTTAATGACTTCTGAGTTTCCTGTCTTGTGAAGGATTTCCTTCTACCCTCAGGCTATTCAAATATTGCCCCCACTTTTTACTTTTTCATATAAATATTTTATATTTTTTATGATGTAAGGTATAAGATTATTCTATTTTCTTCTTTATTAAAAAGACAAAGCATATCAATCTATTAGTAAACAAACCATTTTCCACTAAATTAAAATATACCATATTTATTTTATATTAAATGCCCACATGTATTTAATATGTTTTTTTCCAAAACAAATATCAGACTGTTTTAATCCTATTTTTCACATATGACAGAATAAATACTTTCACATAAGTTTTTCTTTTTAAACTTTCGTAGTGTTTCTGTATATATGTTACTCTACACAAAGTTTAAAATCATTGTATCCCACGAAAATGTTTCCTTTGAGCAAGAATTCCTAGCCAGGGAGCAGATAAAAGAGAAAAGCAGTTTGCCAAGCTCTCAAGCCACTGTATTGGTGTCTGGGAGCTTTTCCAAATTCCTAGCCTAAGATAATGCTACATTCCTCGCCTCTTCATATTGCCAAGTCCTGAAAGGAATTCCATGCTATATCACTTTAATCTTGAACTTCTAGAGAACTAGCACAGCATTTTCTCCTTGCTTGACTTTGGCTCTAACAGAAGAAAGGAAAGATGCATGATTGTGGGAAACAAAGAGAGAGTATAGACTAAGTCTATATCCTTCATTACTTAGGTTACTGCTTCCATCCTTCATATAATTGTTTAAGCCATGTCACTAGTGGTAAAAGTCAAAGAAGTTTGGACCTCCCTGGTGGCACAGGGGTTAAAGTCTCAGCACTACCAAGCTATCATCAGCCACTGTGGCCTGAGTTCAATCCCTGGCCAGGGAGCTGACCCACATGGCACTCCCCCGTCTCACTGCTGCTCCCCTCAGCAGTGTATTTCAGTAGATCTGCCTGTTCTGCTCCCCACTCTTGCTAGAGAATCCTCTCTCCTCCTGCACCTCTGGCCTACACACCAGTTCTTACATGCATAAATATATAAAAATAAATCTTCAAGGGAAAAAAAGAATCAAAGAAGATTATAGATGATTCTGGTTCTCTGCCAACTGCTATAAACATCAACAAAGCTGGAAAGGCACACAATGAACATGTATGAATGCAGTGGAAAGTCACACCTTTTGTTTTACTGCCATGGAATTCCAACATCACTTAAATAGAGGATATGGTTAGCTGGGTCTCTTGACTGTTCACACAGAGGAAAATTGTTGGCAAAATCAGACTTCAATAAAAGAAGACTCCACTTGCAATGCAAAGAATGGCATCACTGTCCCAGACTATTAAAGAGAATAATGAAACAGCAAGTCTAGAGAAACAGGTATATCCTGAACCTCCCTTAAAACAGGAAAATTACATACACATGCGCTGTATTAAAATGTACAATGTGGAAACAACCTAAGTGCCCATCAACAGATGAATGGATAAAGATGATATATAAAGAAGCCATATAATGGAATACTACTCAGCTATTAAAAAAAATGGAATCCTGCCATTTGTGACAACATGGATGAAACTTCTGAGTATTGCACTTGGTAAAATAAGTCAGATGTAAAAAGACAACCACCATATGCTGCCTTCATATGTGAAAGATAAAGAAACAAAATGAATGAATAGAACAACAACCAAAAAAACTCTTAGACTGTAAAACTGTAATAATGATTACAGAGGTCAACAGTGAGATCGTTACTGACTTTAAAAGGCCCTAATCTGTAGAATCTTGGGCTGAACATGAATAACCCTGAAATTTTTTTATTAGCTCTTGTTTTGAAGATATTTCAAATAATTCATTTTGTGTTTCACCATGAAATTTAATTCAGTAGGACTGCAACAACATCCTAAATCAGCCTAGAATGATGTAATATTGCATCACATTGCATAATACCATCATGCACACATCATCCAGACTTGATTGCATCATTTTCTGATGCAATGCAATACTACTGCCAGGTAACTGCTGAAGTAAGCTGAAGTCAGCAGTGCACTAAGAAAGCCTTGTCGGAAAGGTTGAGCATTGAAAAGATTTCAGACTTTGTGCGAGACAGTTGAAGCTACTGTTCCGTAGAACTGTGATTATTTTATCCATTTACGCACAATACAGAACAGTCATGCCTCAAAAGTGCGTTAATAGCATGGGCAATTTCTGCTCTATTTGTGGGGAAATGACATTTGCCAATCAGAAGAAAAGGATCACTTCTCAAGTGAAGAAGGCTTATCATCTTTACTTCGGATGCAAGGTTGGTGACCAAGACAAGCCTTGGGCCCCGCATACATGCTGTGCTACATGTATAACACAGCTTTCACAGTGGTGAAATGGCAAAAGACCATCAATGCCGTTTGCAGTCCCCATGGTGTGGAGAGAGCCAAGCAACCACATAAAAGACTGTTACTTTTGCTTGGGTCCTCCTCTTTCCAGCGGAATAATGAAGCAAAAGAAGTCGAGAATAGTCCACCCAAACATTCCGTGTGCATTGAGACCAGTTCCACATGCTGAGGGACTTCTTATTCCAGAACCTCCAGTAGAATATTCTCTTGATTCATCTGATGAGGAAAAGGGTGAGCTGACCTGTTCTTCTCCTGTTCCATCAGCATGCAGTGATCCAGATTTTCACTGTGGTGCATCAACCCCACACAGACTAACACAGGAAGAAGTAAATGACCTGGTTCATGATTTGGACTTCTCCAAGAACAAGGCAGAATTGCTAGGATCAAGACTCCAACAATGGAATCTTCTAGAAGATAATGCCACCATTACTTTCTACCGAAAGCGCCACCAGCAGTTGGAGCCTTTCTTCAGAAAGGAAAGTACTCTGGTATTCTGTTCTGATATTGAGGGCCTCATAAATGCCTTAGAAATCACTCATGACCCACAAGAATGGAGACTATTTCTAGACTCTTCGAAATTGAGTCTTAAGGCTGTGCTTTTGCACAATGGAAAGCGTCTTCCATCTATTCTGTTCCTGAACAATTGTACAAGAGACAAGCGAAGAAATCTAAGAAGTAGTCTATGCTTTTTTTTACAGGTATTAACTGTAGGCCTGTTACTATTGGTATGCATTTCGTGATGTAAACATCGATTTATTGCAGATTACCAAAAAACTAGGGCCCAAATTAGAATTTGACTGTCATATTCGTGTTGAGTACATACAAATTGATAGGAAATGACTAATTTTATTTCAGTAACATGACTTTTGTAAAATTTGTTGACCAGTGTTACCGGAAGGAAAGAAGGAAGGTGATGGATAAACTGGGCAAAAGGGGAAAATTGTATGATGATTATGGAAACTAGAATTCTTGTGGCAATATAAAGTAGTCTACACAGCTGTTGATTTATAAGGCTGTGTACCTGAAACCTATATATAATGTTACAAACCAATCAGACTTCAATAAGAGTTTTTAAATGTAGCATCAATAAGTGTATGATTTTATAGTTGAGGGTAAGTTATTCAAATGTTTTATTTTCAAACCAATAAAATTAGGAATTCTGACACCCAAACTATGAAAGCACACACTTACAGAAAAGAAAATTGTTTAATTATTTGGCTAAACAGATGGACATGGAGAAAGCAATTAGGTCAGGTCAACAAAGCTCCTCCTAGGAGCCTCCCTGGTGGACTAGGGGTCAAGTCTCAGTGCTATCAAGCTATCGCCAGCCACTGTGGCCTAGTTCAAAACACAGCCAGGGAGCTGACCCACATGGCACAGCAAACCTCTTCTGTCTCACCCACTGCTCCCTCAGCAGTGTATTTCAGTGGATCTACTTGTTTTGCTCCCTACTCTGTCTCTGGTGAATCCTCTCAATGCCCACACCTCTGGCCTACACCAGAGTTCTTCTACACACACACACACACACACACACACACACACACACACACACAGAGGTTCCTTGAAAAGCTCAAGGTGAGGTTTCCATTCCCATATGAAAGTTCCCCTTTTTGCTATCTGCCAATACTAATAACTAGCATTCACTGAGTGTTATGTGCTAAATTCCCTCTGCTAAATATTTTGCCTCTTCAAGCTTTAAGATACATTTTTCTCTTTTCATCTATACAATAACAATATATAGGTGTTACTTCCATTTTACGGAGAAGGAACCTAAGGTACAGAGAGTTATAGACACACAAAGCAAAATGAATTCAGTCTAAATTCTGTCTCTTCGGATGACTTTCCGTTCTCCACCAAGCCACATCAGACTTGAAAAATCTGAAGACCTATTTCTAGGGCTTCTTTACAGTCCAAATGTCAAAATTGGCTTCTGAACTCCTCAGGTTCCACCAGCAACAGTCAAATGCTTTCTTTGAGCTGGAGAACACAAATACATCCTCAGGGGAAAATGGACTATATGTGTGAAAGCTGTCAAAATAAAGACAGTGGGAGATGTCCTGTGTTGCACCAATAAACTAATAGTATTTCAAGAGTAGTTTTTGTAAGGGCCTCCCTGGTGGCACAACAGGTTAAGTCTCAGCACTATGAAGCTATCCACAGCCACTGCAGCACGAGTTCGATCCCCGGCCAGGGCACAGACCTCTCCTGCCTTGCCCACTGCTCCCCTCAGCAGTGTATTTCAGTAGATCTGCCTGTTCTGCTCCCCACTCTGTCTCTGGTGAATCCTCTCACCACCCCACACCTCTGGCCTACACCTCAGCTTGTATGCATAAATAAATCTTAAAAAAAAAAAACTGGGATGGGGACAGGAGGACATGGGGAATATTTAGTTTTCTTTTCTTATTGTCACAAAAACCCAGCTTTGGTTTATACCCAAAAGAATTGAAAGCAGAGATACAAACAGGTATTTGTACACCAATGTTCATAGTGGCATTATTAACAACCACCAAAAGGTGGAAGCAAGCTGAGAGTGGATCTACAGATGGATAAACAAAATATGACACATATAGGCAGTGAATTATTACTCAGCCTTAAAAATAAAGTAAATTCTGACACACACTACTGCATGGAAACACTTTGAAGAAATTGTGCAATAAACACAACACAAAAGGACAACTTTCTTACAGCTTCATTTAAAAACTACGCAGAGTAATCAAACTCCCAAGGACAGAAAGTAGAACGGTAGTTGGGAGGGCTGGAGTTTCAGTTTAAGAAGAGGAAATATTTCTAAATGTTCTTGGATTTTATCCAGCATGAAAAACAGGATAACTATCAGTAGCTATCAGCTGGGTTTTGCTTAAGTTTTTTTTTTAAGTTATTTTTGTTGGTAATCAAGTAAGAAGAAATGTAATGAACTTGGATATTGTTTTACTCAGTAGTATTGAATTTCCTCCCATTTTCAGTTTTCACTGAGAATTAAGATTTTATTCCACTAGTATCCATGAGTTTTTGGAAATCTGATATTTAGTCTCTATTTCAGATTTTCATTTCCAGTAGCTTTTTCAATTAATTTTTTATATTGTGAGACTGAAAATCAAATTTCAAAGAAAAAAGGGAAACAGCTAATATTTATTGCATACCTACCGTCTTGCATATATCTTTCCTCCTTAAAATACATTCCTAATGTGGCATAGGTAATTTTAACACCATTTTATAAATGAGAAGATGAAGTTTATAGGTTAAATAAGTTGACCAAATTTAAAAGATAATTAAGGACAGAGTTGGCAAAGGGAAGTAAAATGAACATTATCTTTGATAGATTTCCTATCCATTGGTGTTTTTATTATAGTGTTGGCTAATGATAGATGAAAGTAATAAATGTTCTCTTTCCCAGAACAGAAGTATTTGAAAACACTGTTTAAAAATTTATGTTCCTACTCAGAACAGGAGACCTAGTTATGTTGCTAAATGGCATGGAAGAAAGTGCCTCAACTGCAGACTGATGTGAAACAGATGTCAATTCAAATCTGAGTTCTGTTATAGTCATCTGTAGCATTTGGCAGCCTTCTTAACCAATTTGGGTCACAATTTTCTCAGTTGAAAAACTCAGACAAATAAGAGATCATTTACAAGATTATTATGAGAGCCAAGAAAGAAGAGATGGAGAATATATGAAAAACCCTACCCTGTGCTTGTTGGGGTACTTAATAAATATTCCTTTTTCTTCCCCAAAACTTGCCCATCCTGGAAGTTATCACTGATACATGGATTTCCTGTAAATGAATAGTTATCATTTACCAATTATTATGCTAATGACCACCTTGACTGAATTTGAATTAGCATTGCATATTAGTAGGTTTATTGAATCAGCAATACGGCAAGTGATTTTTTTTCAAACCTCTGACAAGAGGCTAACTCAAAACATTGCCATATGAAAGTTAGCTATCAGTCTGCATGGCATGACCCCCTCAGAATGTATAGGTAACATATGTTCCCTATTTGACACATTCAGCACACTTGGAAACTAGAAACCCAAGGCTGCAACTGCTCTCGCTGATGTCAGCTCCCAGCACAGCCATCACATCTGATTCATTCACCCACTGAACAATAAATTTCAACAAAACAACATATACACTGAACAAAGATTTAAAAGTTTAAATGGTTCTTTCCCTGGGTGGGAGGTAAAATAATTTGTTTATAAGTAAGTATAGAATCTAGAGAGTCACTGTTTTAGCTTTCATTTTTCCAACTGTGACTCCTCTATTCTTTCTCATCTGTTGTCTCCTTTTTCCCCATTAAAATAAATACCAAAAAAAATCTTCAATTAACTCATTTTTGTTATGGTATAAGTGAATAGTAAAGCCTGTGGCCTCCCAGGAGTTTTGATCTGCATGCATCATAATTGGAAATAAAGTTACTGGCTAAAATCAAAGGAATGAGATTTTAGTTAAGCATCAGCAAAGCAATGAGAAAGAACATTATAAGTTATAAAGGCCTTTATAAGTCGCTCCCCACGTCAAATGAATAGAGTCCCAGCAGCACTTGAAGAAAATATGACTATCAGTTACCCCAAAGCCTCCTTTAACCAGTCCCCAAAGTATTTGTTTCATAAAACAGGTGTTCAAGCAATATCTGCTGGTCAGAATTACGAGGTCTCGTGCTGGTTATTATGCCACCACCACCACCGATACCAAACCACTATCATTAGCTCCCTGGGATTCTCGGCTAGGTCCTGGGAAATTGTGAAACCGGGACTGTTGCTGAAGCTACCAGTGTGGGTGAGGATGAGTTCATGCCTAGGGCTGTCACTGGATGAGGAAGCTTGTCTCCACTGTCACATGGGAGAACAACCCCACTATTCAAAACTCACTTGTTGCCGGGAAAACAGAGGAGGAGCTCAGCAATGTAAATTTTGAGTTCAGAAAGGAGGTGTCCTTCCAGGATTGAACAAATCTCTGTGGAATATTTCCCACTGGAATCTATACCAAATGGTGGGTACTTTTTAACACAGAAGTGTCAGCTTTCCCCCCAGCAAACTGCTACAGGGGGAGGGGGTAGAGAGCCAAACTTCTCTGGTGTAACTTACCTGAGATCCATATCTCCATCAACCCAGAAGGTGAAAATGTTAGAGATGGTTCCTCCTGGACAGCATCCCATGATAAGAACAACAATGGCTTGGACTGGTTTCAGAGAGAAGCTGATGGCCAGGAGGTAGGCTGTGAGAGGCATGAGCCCAAACTGGCAGAGCAGCCCCACAGCGATGCCCCAGGGTCTCCTGATGTGCGCCCACAGCTTTCGGATGTCCACCGAGCACCCCAAGGAGAACACGAGCAGGCCCATCATCACGGCTGACCCCACTGTGAAGACAAGTTCCAGGTTCCCATGTGCGTCCAGCCCCACTGGCGGTTCCTCTTCTGAACTGTTGGCAGGGCAGGCTGAGCTGTTGGAACAATTTGCTCTCATCTCCTCATCTCCTTAAGGCAGCGTTACAAATGAACATCTGCTGCAATGGCTGGGGAGGTTGGTCCTGCCACATTTTGTAATAATGCAACAAAGTCACGCGCAGAGAATCATTCCAATAGCTATTGGCCAGCCAGGTGATTCGCCCTAATCTGATCAATTTATTCATGAGTGGCATTATAAAAGTAATTATCATGCACATGAAACATATAATAAACAGTGGTAAGTAAGGCTTTCCACTGCTGTTCTTACTCACCACTGTTATGCAAGTGAAATGAGACAAGCAAACTTATTGTCAAGTGGAGTTACTGGGCTATGTCGTCAGCATCACATTGTGTTCCAGGAAAGAAGGTTGGATGCCAAGACATAATTTTTCCAAATTCATTGGGGATTTCAAAGAGCTAGGATACAATGTTTTGCAGAAAGAAAAACTAATTCCAGAAAAAAACTACAGCAACTAAGCTAAAGCCACACCCTGTTGCTTAGCAGAGCCTTTCTGCTAAGACAATTAAAGCAAAAGACCAGTTAAGGAAATGTTGGGCGGGACTAAGAATAATTTCACAAGCACTTCAGAAACAAGCTCAGTTTTTCTCCTTTCTATTTCTATTAGAATTTGTATCTAAAGCCAACAAATAAACACCTGCAAGAATAATACGGTATTAAGCACCTGATTTTGTCTCATCAAACATGTGGAAACTCAGTTCTGTACCCAGAATAATTCAAGGGAGCTGTCACTTTCTTTTGGAGACTGGAGTCAGCTTTGAGAGGCCACACCCCTGGGCCTCCCGGTGAGGTCTGGGAATCCTGCTTGGGGAGGTGGGGGAGGGCTAAACTTTGTCTGGAATCTAGAGACTGGGTTTGAAATCAACTGCTAACCACAATGGCCCAGAGGCCCCTCCGTGCGTTCTAACCAGGCACCATTGTCGAAACCAGACAGGAAAATATGGTTCTGGGGAACCAAACCTCCAGAAAAGCAGACGCCACACCCTTTCTCACGGAGAGCAGAGTTTACTTGTGGGGCAAAGGTTGGTGACAAGGCACACTTTATAAATGCCTCTACCTGTTTTAAGGATACTAGATCTACATTGTTTATTTTTGGATTAACATTTTTTCCCATGACAAAACACCCTGGGCATGTTCCCCATATAAATTACAAGTTGAATACAAATGTAAAATAAAATCTAACTATTTGAAGAGGGTTTAAACTGCCTCAGGGAAGCACACCCTAAAAGCAGCTCTGAGTGTAGGATCTCACCAGGGTTCGTGAGAGGTCAACATGAATAGCTGCTGCCTCCAACTCTTGTTTTGGGTCAGAAAACAAACCAATGTTTTCCAAACTTGGCAAACCTGCCAGCAGACAACCATCTGTGATGCATTTACACCACAGCATCAAGCAGAGAAATGGGCACTGGGAATGGACTAGGTTCCATGGAAAGTTACACATTCCCAGTTTGAATGATTCAAAGTTGGGGTCAAGCTGAGAAAGAAGGGAGGAGGGAGAGAATATGTTCTGAGCACCTACTGTGTGACAGAGGTACGCTAGGTGCTTTACCCATACTTGGCTTGTCCGATAAAGTAGTAATATTTTTTAAGCATATTTATTAAGAGGAGTTATCAGACATCTGTCTGAATAAGGTCCCTTGGTGTATCTTCTTTATTCCTAGAAGAGTCATAGATTTACACAAATACAAGTTTCATAAGCACCCCACTTCTGACAGAGGAGATGTGATAGGAACTTTTGTGATTTGCTTGGTACTCAGCACTGATAGCTGAGAGGAGGTGGCTAAATCTACCTACTGAGGTCCTGGAGGGGAAAGTAACCTTGACCACTTAAATGCAGTATTATCATAATTATTTTAGTGAATTACAATGGTTGACAAGGAGGAAAGAGATGAAGTTCCAATCACTCACTGTGAAAGAAAAGGGTAACGACTGGTGACAAGCTCATCTGGATCCCGTCACCCTGGCACAGACATTACAGGGTGGATTGAGAGCGGCGACTGAGCATGTGGACTAAACTTGCAGAGAAGTAACCTTGAGAGGACACACTGCCATGCTGTAACCTTGAGAGGCCATATTTGACACTGCCATGCTGCACAGGGAGCTGGGCCAGAGGTGACGTGGCAGCCGTGGGGAAGCGCATTGGCCTGGGTGGGACCAACTCAAGTTAAGAGGCCCCAACAAAACAACTGGACCAGCCAACCACTGTGGAAAGCTGTATGGCAGTTCCTCAAATTGCTAAAGATGGAGCCTCCATACGACCCAATAATACCACTTCCGGGAATCTACCCAAAGGACACAAAAACATTAATCCAAAAAGAGACATGCACCCGTATGTTTATTGCAGCATTGTTTACAATCGCTAAAATATGGAAACAACCCAGATGCCCAAAATAGATGATTAGATCAAGAAGATGTGGTATATATACACAATGGAATACTATTCAGCATTCAAAAAGTATAAACATATGCAATTTGCAGCAATATGGATGGAGCTAGAAGGGATAATACTCAGCGAAATAAGCCAGAAAGAAAGAGAAAAATATCGAATGGTTTCACTTATAACCGGAATGTAGGTGAACCAAACAAGAAAGAGACACCCAGTAAGGGAGGGGGAGTATAAGGGCTCAAAAAGGGGTAGAAAAGAGCACAAGGGACTGTGGTGATGGTTCACAGGTGAATTGGTGGTGGGTAACCTATGGGGAATAAACAATAATGTAAAAAATATGAATTAAAAAAAAAGATATAAACAATTAAAAAAAAAAAAACTGGACCAGGAACTTCTGGTCAGCCTTGTCCTAATTTCTCTCCATCTGGGATGCAGGAGACTCCTTTGGAAGAGTAAGCCCCTGGGGTTCTTTGTCAACTTATAAAGGTGATTTTTAAACAAAGGATCCAGAACACTGGCATGTAGGGACTTGAGTGATCTATTAGAAAATTTTAAAGGGCATAAGCAAATATATACCCCAAGCTAGTGTTGTGATATCTGTTTAATCTTCACATTCAAAAATATAAATACTGTCATTCCTTACTTTACAGACAAGGAAACAAAGGCTCAGTGAGCTAAGTGATTTGTCCAAGGCCAATAAGCAAGTAGATAACGGTGGGATTGAAACAGCAGCCTAATTCTCAGCCTGCCCTCATTCCCTTAACGCACACTGAAGTGAAAACTGTGGGAAATAACTGAGAGCAAGACCATGCTGAAAAGACAACACAAGCATAGCTCAGGGGTAAACACCCCTACTTGGCATAAAGATGGAGAATTGAACCAACTAAACCTTAATCTCTACTTTAATCTCATATGCTAACAAGTTTGAAAAGCATCTGAATCTGTTCAACATATTATGCAACTGATTTTGAAATTACATCTTGCTTATCGCAAGAAATATTTCCTATAATTCCTCTCTCTAGAAGTAGAGCTGAAAGCCAAGATATTCTTCAAGAAAACTATTTGAAAATCCTAGACTCTTCAGGTTGAGAATATAAAAAGGATGAAGAAAAAAAAGTAAAAAGGCTGAATGAAAAGTGCAGAAGAAATGTTAATTAAACATGGTTATTGTGCTGTTTGCCAAACTGAAAATGAGCACATGGGGAATCACCTAGAAGCATAAAGGCCATAAAAAATATCTTATAGTTTCTAAAAGACTTTAGGTAAACTCATGAGAGACAGCTCCAAAACAAAAGAATATATTTATTTATTTAATTCAAATTAATTAAGGCAGACTTTGAAGATATTGCAAATTGGATTCCAGTCCACTGCAATAAAGTGAATCAGGCAATAAAAAATATCAGTTTTCTCAGTATATGTAAAAGTTAAGTTTACACTGTACTGTAGTCTTTTAAGGATGCAATAGCACTATGTCTTTAAAAACAAAGAACATTCCTTAATTAACCATGACACCAAGACATGAAAGCAACAGACCTGCTCAATGCAGGGTTGCCAAAAGCCTTCAATTTGTAAAAAAAATTCAATATTTGTGAAGCATAATAAAACAAAGAGCAAAAAAACCAAAACTATGTCTGTGTTTATTATTAATTTGATCCAAGTTAATTATATATTTTATCCAAAATTAAAGGAAATTGGAATAAGGAAGTAGACCATTTACTCAGACATGACACAAGATAATTTTACATTAAAAAAAAACACACACACTTCAAAAATAAAAGTATTATCATTTCACAGAACAGAGTCAAATACTGAAAAGAAAATTCACAGTTAACAAGCATAGTAACCAACCACTAAAAAAATCTTAGTATATAAAATAAAAGAATAAGTGTTGACCAGTGATAAGAAAAGCTACTTTTAAACTGAGTATCCCTTGTTGGTGAGAAGTAAGTAAAAGAAATATTCTCATATTTTGCAAAGACATATTTCAAATTCACACAATCTTTCTGGGAGAAGTATGGCAAAATGTACTGATAGCCTTTATCATTCTAACTCTAAGAAGCTGCCTTAAAAAGCTGCAAAACTAACAAAATTATTATTTATTTGGGGCAGAAGTTACTATAGCATTGTTATGTACAAATACATTCTTATTTAAAATAACATTAGGGCCTCCCTGGTGGTGCAGGGGTTAACGTCTCAGTTGTATCTATCAAGCTATTGGTAGCCATTGTGCCAGAGGTTGATCCCCATCCCTGGCCAGGGAGCTGCCCTATATGGCACAGCAAACCTCTTCTGTCTTGAGTGCTGCTCCCCTCAACAGTGTATTTCAGCAGATCCGCTTGTTCTGCTCCCCACTCTGTTTCTGGTGAATCTTCTCACCCTCTCCCATCCCCAAACACCCCTCTGGCCTAGACCCCAGTTCTTGTATGTATGAATAAATAAAATAAATCTTTTTTTAAAAAAAGAGTACTCCCAGACATGTTAAAATAACAAACACAGATAGAGCCTAAATAAAAAGATTCAAAGACTCAAAATTTCAGAGTGATTGCTTCTATATTATTAGTCATTTTCTGTATATTAATGACTTTCTTCTTTATATTTTCCTCATATTTTAAATTATCTAATATTTTATCCAATATTTTGATATGGTTATGAATTATGACTTTTATCATCAAGAAAAAGGAAATGGGGCCTCCCTGGTGGCACAAGGAGCTAAGTCTCAGCCTGTGAAGCCACTGACAGCCACTGCAGCACGAGTTCAATCCACAGCCAGGGAGCTGGCCCGCATGGCGCGGCAGACCTCTCCTGTCTCACCTACTTCAATAGACCCACCTATTGTGCTCCCCACTCTGTCTCTGAATCTTCTCACCCCCCACACAACTGGCCTGCACCCCAATTCTTGTATCCATAAACAAATAATACTTTTAAAAAGAAAAAAGGAAATTTAAAAAAGGGAGTAAAACTAGAGGGAGTTGTGATTCATTCTTTCAAGCAGCCCCCTAAAGGTTGATACCCACCTTCTGACTTTCTGAGGAGTCAGTCTGTTGAGATGACTCAATCATCACTTTGCTCTTAGATTTTTGTAAGGAAGGCTGACATATACCAAAGCTTCCAGGTAAGAGATACCTGCAGAAAATGGAATGCAAGGGCATGAGAAGGACGGATGGCGGGGGCGGGGGGCGGGGGTCAAGTCAGGACCTAAAGAATGGTTGTTCATAGACTCACAAGTGTTTAGCCCGAAACAGCACCTGTTCCACCTTCAGGATAAAGCCACCAGAAGGGAAAAGCACCTTGTCAGCAAACCAACCGGAAAGACCTGTCTGCTCTGCACTGTGGCGTGCTATTTAGAACAGTACTTGAGATCTTTTTCCCAATTACCTTTCTTGGTCTCAGCTCATCAGATCAGATGTTACTAAAATTATCACAAATTCTCATAGTCTGTTTCAATTCTAGAATTATGAGAAGAAAATCTACACTTTTTTTTTAAATGAGATTAATGGAATTTGTCACCCATTAGAGCAAATTACTGATACTGATTTTCTATGGTGATAACAGTAACCACCACCATCAGGTTCTGTGATAAGTCTCATATATGAAGAGTAATGTACATGCCATCCACAAAGCACGCCACTTTGGCCTAAGGATTATTTTTGGAGTAGAAGGCAATTAAAAAGAAGCAAATAGGGGCCTCCCTGGTGGCGCAGCAGTTAAGTGCTATGCTGTGGAGCTGTCGGCAGCGGTGATGCGAGTTCAACACCTGGCCTGGGAGATTCCCACATGGTGCGGCAGACCTCTCCTGCCTCTCCAGCTGCTCCCCTCAGCAGTGCATTTCCGCTGATCTGCCTGTTCTGCTCCCTACTGTCTCTGGTGAACCCTCTCACAGTCCCAAACCTCTGGCCTGTACCCCAGCTTGAATGCATAAATAAATAAATCTTAAAAAAAAAAAAAAGCTCTCTGGGCTCGAGTTGAAAAAAAAAAAAAAAAGCAAATACAAGGATATTTCTCAGTCCTCCATCTATTTGCCTAAGAGCAGGACATAAATTTGTCAGGGTCTCCCTCTTCCCCTGTCCATCAGGAAGGACAGAAGAAGTTAGTGACCAGAGACAATTATAGACATCATCAGCCCAGAAACTGTCACCGAACGAATCTGCTTAACAAACCTTGCTAAAACTAACCCTTCTCTACCATTAGTTCCCCCATGTATCTGCTGTCTCACAATTTGCCACCCTTAGGTAAAGCTGGAAGTCCTTTTCTTTTGTCTTGTCACTTCTCTAAAAATAAACTGTTCTTTTTGTTAAGATGCTATACAAGCCAAAGTCCTAGCCACCCCCTTTGAGTCACTTATTTCTGAGTGCTCCCATGAGTAAGTGTAATGCATGTGTTAAACTTGTTTTTCTTGTTAATCTGTCTTTTAGTCTAATTTGCAGGGCTCCAGGTTGAGAATCCAAGGTGAGTAGACAAATGAATCTTTTTTACCCTACAAGTATCTCATTTAATCCTCCCAATAATCCTTTACTTATTGACTCATGAGTAAAGAGAGGCTTATAATGTTAAACAACAAGAAAATTTTCTACTTTCTGTAAAGTCAGCAGAGACTTAAAAGTTTACAGGGAATTTCCCAAAGGGTCACTGTCAATGAACGCTGGTTGACTTTAGGGAAATATTTAGGGAATAAGCTAGTAAACAACAAGGCAAGATGATAGAAGTCTACGCCAATGTCCACACAAGATGTGAAAAATAAGTAATGAAAGTTCATGAGTTTCACTTGTAGAAAATACTATTTTTGCTATTCAAACTAATATCACATCATGGTCACTGTTATTCATCTTCCTAAACCTTTAATTCTTATGCCTTACCAGATGCTAAAATACAGGTTCACAATAAATATGTATTAACTGACATTATGAAAGAATAACATCCATGTTGAAAAGAGCAATATCCTAATTTACATGTCTGAATAACACTTTTTTTTAAAGATTTATTTTATTTTTGCATACAAGCCGGGGAGCAGGCCAGAGTTGTGAGGTGGTGAGAGGGTTCACCAGAGACAGAGTGGGGAGCAGAACAGGCAGATCGACCAAAATACACTGCTGAGAGAGCAGCAGGCAAGGCAGGAGAGGTCTGTCGTGCCATGTGGGATTCTCCCCAGCTGGGCATCGAACTTGCACCGCAGTCACCAACAGCTCCACAGCTGCGCTAACTCGTTGCGCCACCAGGGAGGCCCTGAATAACACTTTTATCTTGGAAGCAATTTTCTGATTCAAACATTTATGATCCTAAATAAAGAATTCCCTAAGACTCACAGTATGCTATAAATGATTTTATTGTGAGCTTCCTAAAAACAATACATAATTTGAGAAAAAAAGAAAGATTGAGAGAAAGAGAGAGAGAGAAGGAAGGGAGGGAGGGAGAGAGGGAATATTTAAGCAAAACAGATCCTTGTACCCAAAAAAAGGGTGAGACTAGGCAGGTTAGACATTTTACAGTAATGATGAAAATGGACATTCATCCCTTCCTTATAGATTTTCAACAGATGTTGAATCCCAAAGCTATGGTTTAAAATGGTCCAAAGGTTTTTGTCTTCATCCTTAATTGCTAGGCCAGGACAACATGCACCTAGGACTCCAGTCAAAATTAATTAAAATAAAGGGTGTTACTAAGCTCAAGTATTTCATAGGGGAACCCCAAGCATCTGGTACAAATGTTCAGCTCTCTGGTCTGACCATTTCCAGCACTATTGGTTGTTGTTATGATTAACAGCTGTTGATTCTAACTCAGAAAAATAACACCAATATAAAAAATAAACAAATGTTTCTCCTTTGTTCATGCTTCTAGTTTCCTGATTTGTTTTCCAAATTATTTTTGTTGGTAAAACCTAGAAATTTCTTTTTAATACTAAAAGACTTATGAGAAATCATGCATATTATATAAATATATCACATATATTATGTAAATACATATACACCTATATGTCATGTGATTTCCATGATGAAAGATTACCCTCAGAAAATCAACCTGCTCTTGAAGGAAATGTGTCAACTATTTCCATTACTTAATATAAAGCAACTTCAGGATGGTTAAACTGCAATGCTAGAATTCTGACAATGATACTCCTGGGAACACCTGAGTTTTGATGCAACAATTAGTGCAGCTCAGGAAATATCTGGTCATTTCTTCGGTTCAGGTTAGAATTATCTTCCCTGCCCTACATACTTTGTGAAAACAGCAGACAAAATTCCAGCCAGAAACAGCCCTATGGTGCACAATCTCGAGAACAATGAGAGAGGAAATCTGTGTCTGGCATCTGGAAGAAACTGCTTTGACAGAAAGCTGATTTGATATCAGAAAAAATGACACGAGTTGATTAGACATCCAGTGGTAGGTGTGGAATGACATATACAGTTGCTGAGGCAAGAACTGTACACTTGACCTATGTGGTACTATAAACTGAGGTTAACTCAATAAAAAAGATTAGTCAAGTGCTTAAGAATTTGTTGGTAGGAATAATTCATCCTCTTCCCATAAACAAACTTGGATGAACACTGAAAATGGTTCGCTACTCACTTGACCCAGAAAACCCTACAAAGTCATGCAAATCAAGAGATTCAAATCTCTGTTCATTTTAAGAACACTCATGAAACTTCCCCGGCCACTAAAATTCTGCGTATCTGAAAAGGTACAAGAATTGGGAAGCTGTCATTTGACCAAAGCAATGTGGCCATGTGTCAGCACAATGGTGGAGTGGGACTGTGTGCCCAGGCCACACAGTGGGGCTGAGTGCAGGGTCGTTGAGCCAAAAAGAGGGCTGAGTTTTCACATGCAGACAGTAACGCCGAGCCTAAGGCTTTAGATGTGGCTTCTCCAGTCATCAAGCACGTCCAGGTGGACAAAGCTATAGGTCACAGACCTTACCAGAGCTCATGGTTGGATTTACCCGTACATGAGTTCCCCCTGCCACACTGGAAAAGAGCAGATTGTTCCTAAACCAGAAGAGGAAGTTGCAGGGAACAAATAGGCAGAAGAAATTCAGGAACAAAAACTTACGGACTGGCAATAAAATCAGCATAAAACAAATGCAAACGAAAGTTTAAAAAATATTTTAAAAAATAATGAAAAGCAAGATGACACATGAAGGAAATCGCACCTATATTCCAATACTGCAAAACAATCTCTTTAGAGTGGAGATTGATGACTCAGGGAGAAGGAAAGGAATTGAAATTGAAAATGCGTATGAGTGGCAGTCGATTTTTCTATTAGTAGAAAATTCCAAAATAGAACCTGAGAGTCCTGGCACATTGCCAACATTTTTCCATTTCTTGGGATTAATTAAGACTAATAGACTATGCCTGTAGTTGCAAATAAGATTAAGTCAAAGTCATTAGGTTCCTTTCATGGTATCTGATCGGGGAACAATGAAACATCTCTACATCTCTATGTCAATGCCCCTATTGTCTCATTCCTACCCCTTTGTCTCCCAAATAAAGCAAAAGAAAATTTAATTGGATTTCACCTTGGGCTCCATAGTCATTGAATGGTGGCTGCATGAAGTGAATAGATTCAGCAGGCCTCTAGTATTTGCCCTCATCTGGGAGGAATGCAGGCTCTGCGGCCAGAGACCATCTGCTAGACTAATGTGTCCAACCTTTTCTTTGTGTGTGTATTCTGTTCTCACTCCATCACGGGACAGCAATTGTGTTAGGGTTAATGGTAAATTATTTTGGCTGCAAGATCCAGACTAAAGACAAGGACTGAGCATCAATCTGAAATCCTGGATGAGGGGCTGATGCAGTAACTGAACACAGTCTTGAAGAATAAAGGAGTAGGGTTTTTATATGGAATGAACATGAGTGAATGCGAGTTGCCAAAAAGGTAATGTAGAATCTGTTACCTGCTGCCCATCATTCAGTCCCTCCTGTAATGGTTTTAAAAAAAAAAGTGTGCATTTCTTTTAGGGAAGTCTCCCACCGCATGATTCTCAGCCATGCAGTTTTACTCAAACTTCTGCTTCAGAAACGTGTCCCGAATAGCTTAAATCAATCAGATGAATCAGGGTTTCTACACCATGGCACTATTAACATTAGAGCTAAAAAAACTCTTTTTAGTGAGGGGCTAGCTTGTGAAGTGAAGGATATTTAGCAGCATCCCTAGATTCCACCAGATCCCTTTAGGAAACTTGGATGTTTCCAGTTTCTGCCAAATGTCCCCTGAGGGAGAGGCAAAATCACCTCTCATATAGAACCATTGAGTTAAACCCACCCTTCATTTTACTAGACAGGGTTCTCGAGTTAAGAAAACTAATAAACCTTGTTTTGTACTTATTACACACCAGAAATCACTCAGATAACTGTCAATAGCTCCTGCAGATATTTATTAGTGCAAAGATGAGATTTATGCAACCAAGATCCTAAAGTGCAGAAAGTGTCTTAAACACCAAAGACATTTCTCTCATATTCAACAATATGGATGTGGCAGTCCAGGTTGGTGGGAATTCAGAGTCATTCAAGGGCCCGGGCCCCTTCCATAAAGTTGTTCCACCACCATTGTCTATATTATCATTCTCTATGTGGTCAAAGCTGGATGACCACGATGTCAGGGTTCTATCCATCAAGAAGGGCGAAAGAGGTACACAATGTCTTCTAAGGTTTTGTATTTGGAAATGCACCTCACTGCCTCATGTGCCATTGGCAAGAACTTAGCCACATATCCACACTTTATTATAGATCAAGCATCAAATGAGACCTGCTTGCCCAACCATGTGCCCAGCTACGGAATGCTTGTGTCTCCACAAAATTCATGCTGAAACCCAAGGTGTTGGTATTTGGAAGTGAGGCCATTAAGAGGTAATTAGGTCATGAGGGTGGACCTGTTCTGAATGGGATTCACTCTTTGAAGAAGAGGCACAAGAGAGATAATCTTGATCTCTCTCTCTCTCTCTCCTTCGCTCGCTCTCTCACTCTCTCGCTCTCTCGCTCTCTTGCTCTTTCTCTCTCCCCGACCCCTCCACCGGCCTGCCTGTAAACTAGGAAGTGGGCACTCAACGTGAACCAGATGCTCAACTCAGTCTACAAAACTGTGAGAAACAAATGTCTTGTTTAAGCCACACTGTCTTTGGTATTTTGTTACAGCAGCCTGGACTGACTAAGACAAACACCACAATTTTGAAAGACAGAAAAAAGAATTTTGGTAAAAACTAGCAGCCTCCATTTATCACCCTGTTACAAATGAGGATAGTAAGGTATGGAGCTAAAGTAACTTGCCCAAGTTAATATGGTTGGCAAATGGAACTGGAACACAAACAGTTTCATCCTAGAGTCCATGTTCTAAAACACCATCACTACTTCGCAAACATTTTGAACCATAACCTAAAAAAAAAAAAAAGAAAAGCATCTTACTTAGCAACCTGGCACATGCTTGCATCTATGTATGTTATACATGTGTGTGGCTCATCCAACAATCCTTACCCAAACTGCAAGGAACTCTATACTATTTATATTCTATATATTTCTTTATATTCTTATAGCTACTAAGATGTTCCATTGTTGATGTTTATTTCGATTCCTGCCACTGGATGCTGGATGCCCCGGCCACTATATATCGAATGTAAGTATTCTATACTATTTCTTATTATTTCTTTTTTTAAAAAGACTTATTTTTATTTACTTATGCACACAAGAACTGGGGTATAGGCCAGAGGTGCAGAGGATGAGAGGATTCACCAGAGACAGAGTGAGGAGCACAACAGGCAGATCGACTGGCGTACACTGCTGAGGGGAGCAGCGGGCGAGACAGGAGCGGTCTGCCGCGCCATGTGGGTCAGCTCCCTGGCCAGGGCTCAATCTCATGCTGCAGTGGCTGGCAATAGCTTGATAGCTTTGAGACTTTCACCCCTGTGCCTCCACAGAGGCCCTACTATTTCATTTTCAAATGTGTGTCATACTCACTAAATTACCGTCATAACCATCCAATGTATTATGATTTCCAGTATGAAAACAGTGCACTATATTTGATTCTAGTAGTAGTGAAATTCACTGGAGAAATGCCAATGAATTAAAGTTCATTAGAAAGTCCAATAAATTAAGTCACCAGAAAGTGGCACTGGAGAGTTTATAATATAAACTGTGTGAATTAGAAACCTAGAAAATAAGGTTCAAAAAACAGGCAGAACCAAGGACTCCAGTAAACATAGAATCCCAGCCAAAATCTTGTGAAGAGAAGGAACTACTAAGATGTTCCACTGTTGATGTTTATTTCCATTCCTGCCACTGAATGCTGGGTGCCCTGGCCACTATCACTGGAATGAATTCCAAACCAGCTAGGCTTGTATGTCTCTCTCACTCTAAATTCAAAGTCGCAGAAGGAAACATCCGGTTAACATACTTTGGCCACATGCCTGTGTCCAGGCTTTTGAAATCAGGCAGAGAAAGAATCAGACTTTTTAATCTCCGAAAATCACGGGAAAGAGGTTAGATTCTAGGCAATAATAAAGAAATGAAAGAACAAACAAACAAAAAGGCAATAATCATAAACCACTGGAATAAGCATCTATTGGTACAGCCACTTTGGTGAGTAATTTGGCATTCTTTTGTAGAACTAAAATATGTAACCTACGACACAGAAATTCCATTTCTTGGCATGGAGTTCTGATTCAAACTCTCATACAATGCACATAAAGAGATACGTTTAGGTATACTCACTGGAGCGCTGCCTGTCATATTAAAAATTGAAAGCAACCCAAAGGTTTATCATATTAAAAATAAACAGCACTGGGTCTTCTTCTAGTTCAACAACACTCCATATTGCTGACAGATTATTAGGAACAAATAAATACTTGTTGAAATGAACTGTCACGAATGAATCACCAGTCAGAAATTATCCAGTGAGTGAGATGTTGTTTCCAACCAAAATATTCATAACCCTTTAGAAGAAAACATAATGTACCATAAAGAATGCAGATTTTAGATTAAGAAAAAGCTTGATTTGACATCCAGTTCTGCTTGTGGGACCTAAAGCAAGTTGCTTAACCCATGAGCCTCAGTGTTCTTGTATATAATAAGATATCAATTGAGATAAGGGATCACAGGTGTATAGTGCATGCTTTCCCCACTTTCCATTCCTGCACTGTGAAAGAGTGACAGGCAAGCCAAAGAGAGGATCCCTCAGCCTTTGGGTTGACCAACATCCGGGGTCTATCACCTTGGCCTTTAGTATCCTTGTTCATCTTTCATCCCACTGTGCCATAAAAATAGTGCAATTTTCTATATGTGTAATGACATGAAACATAATGGGAAGTAATATTTTTTGCTACACTAGCCTGGGGTAGTATCCAGCACATTGAATACATCAAGGATGTGCTTGTTCCTCCTATATGCTGATGGAAGTTCTTATGTGCCAGGTGTTGGTAAAACATATAGTACATACTATATGATTCCATTTACATAGAGTTTTCAAAAATAAACTAATCTAGGAGATCTGTAGGAGATCTGGAATTATGTAGGCCTTACCAAATCTTCTTGGAGCAGCTCTCCTAGTTATAAAGGACTAAAGAATAGTTTCAGTATGTTTTTCACACAGAAGACCACCTAGAGTAGGAATTGTCCAAATAACAAAACAAAAATCTAGAGTTATATGATGAAAGGAAAAGAATTTTCTTTCAATTCTACCTATTAAACTTCACTTTTTCCTATTCTACTATAAAGGATCTTTATCTGTCTTTTATGTTATCACCCATAAATGGTGGTGAAAAGAAATACTTTGGGTGTTTTCTTCCACGTGAAGAGTATTGCATCCATAGTATACCCCATACGTGTTTCTCCAAGGGAAGCAGAGCTGATTGATAAGTTTGGAGGGAAGAAGTTTGGAAGGACTAACCTTCTTCTCCTTTCTTCCTCTTGTGAGCTATGTTATCCTTACTGGAAGTTATCCTGTTGCCCAGAAGCCCACCTTTGGCCCAGAGCTGTGGGTCATTAAATTGGTAAACTTGTCTCATTCCAAATCTTACTGTAGGGCTTACTTGTCCAATACAAAGCATATTCTACAATACTTGCTTTCTCAAAAGGCCATACAGGTAGCAGGCCAAGGAAGGATCAAGCAGGTGACTTAAAAGCATAGGTTTCTGGAAAAGGTTAGACGTATTATTCACAAAGATCCAGAATTGCATCTCAGTTCAGTCCTTTAAAAGTTGTGTTCCCTTTGGGAAGTTATATACCCTTCATCTAGCCCACCAATTCCCTCAGAACTAAAGTAGGAATTTGAAGGTTAAATGTGCATCCAACACACAACTCCATCTTTATGCTTCTTGAGGTATTCACCCAAGAGAAATGAAAGCATATAACCACTACATGCTTATAGCAGTTTTATTTGTAAGCTGTTTCAGAACTAGATAAAAAACCAAACAGCTGCTTATCAACTAATTAATGGATAAACAAGGCAGGGAACAGCCATACAGTAGAATATTACTCAGCAATAAAAAGGAACATACATACAACAACATGCGTAAATCTCAAAATACTTATGTGAAGCAAAGAAGTCATACCAAAAAATAGTACATATTATATGGTTCCATTTATATAAAATATTCAAAGACAAACTAACCTATAGTGTCAGAAAGCAGATAGATTAGTGGTTGCCTAGGGGAGGCTGGGAGAAGAGCAGCCAGAAGGGATGGATTACAAGGAATACAAGAAAACTCCTGGGGGGGATGGACAAGTTAATTACCTTGGTTGAGATGACGATGCCACTGTTGTCAAACTCATCAAATTTTATTTAAATATGTGACGTTTATGGGACAGTCTATTAATTTCCAATAAAGTTGGAAAATATGTGTGTCAATGCATACATAGAGAAGAAATAGAGGGATCAAATTCCCTAATCACTCTTTAAAAGTAGAGCCCTTTCAACAATTTTTAAGTTGACACATTTATTGATTGAATAAATACTAATAAAGTGGCTACTATGAGTAAGTACTATTGTAGATACTAGAGACACCACAGTGAAATAAAAAAAAAGTAAGCAAATAAATATTATAGTGATATGAATTGTAAATGAATTAGAACAGAGTGCTGTCACTAAAAGTGAGTAGGTGAAGGGAAAGGCCAATTTATCTAGAGTGATCATAGGAGGCCTCCCTCAGGTGATATCATTTAAGTCCTCAACCATTAGGAGACATTGCTGTGAAAATCTGAGGGAAGAGAAACTTGGGAAAAATAAACAGCAATTACAAGCATTCCAAGGTATAAAATAAGTCTGATGTGACACAGAACAGAAAGTAAATTAGCTAATACCCTGTAGGGTTGAATGATGAGTGGGTGGAATGAGATCAAAGAGGAAGGCAAGAGTCAGATAACACAGGACCTTGTAGACCCTAGGAAAGAATGCTAGGGGAGTGACATGATTTTTTGGCAATGATATGATGCCGTTATTAAATGGTTGCTATGGCTACTGAAAACAGACTACAGTAAGGCCTGAGTTCTATCCCCAGCCAGGGAGATGACCCACATGGTGCAGCTGACCTCTCCTGTCTCATCCACTGCTCCCCTCAGCAATGTATTTCAATAGATCTGCCTGTTGTGCTCCCCACTCTGTCTTTGGTGAATCCTCTGACCCCCCACCTCTGCACCTCTGGCCTTTACCCCAGTTCTTACATGCATAAATAAATAAAATAAATCATTTTTAAAAATAATTCAGAATCCTTTAAAAAAAATTGTGTATGTGTTCATTCTTTGTCTTGAACAGCATGAGCTCCAAAGCAATCACATCAGGGTTACCTCTCCTTAAATATTACTCTGTCACAAATTAAGGATAATGTGAAGTATTTTCTTTTATGGATCTTTGACCATATGGAAATTTTCAATCAGTAAATGTACAATTGACTCTTAAACAACATGGGTTTGAATTGTACAAGTCCATATAAATGAGGGCTTATTTCAATAACTATAGTATAGCACTGTAGGTGTATTTTTTCTTTATTGTGATTGTCTTAATAGCAACTGTATTTTCTCTAGCTTACTTTAAGAACAGGAAATATAACACATTTAACATAGTAAGTATGTATTAATCAATTGTTTAAGTTACCCAGGAGGCTTCTGGTCAACAGCAGGCTATCAGTAGTTAAATCTTGGGAGAGTTAAAGTTACATGCAGATTTTCACTTTTGTAGTTTGGCACCCCTATCTTCCACATTGTTCAAGCATCAACAACATGAGTTAGGCATTGGGTTAGGCAATAAAGTACTAATATAAATAAGAAATCATTCCTGTACTTACATAATTTCAGTAGAGGACCATGTAAACACACACTACTCAAGTTTATTTTTCAATGTAATTTCATTTCACCAGATTTCATTTTTAGCAGAGTCAGAAATAGGTGCCTAAAAATATAACATAATTAGAAGAATCTTAAAGATGCAAGCTGGCATTTTTCTTTCAAGAAAATGATGGGAAATTAAAACTTCCTCAAATCCTACCTTTCACTAAAGAAGATTAGAATTTTTATTGTGGAAAGCTTTCTGTAAACTGATACATACTGCGTTCATTTTCACAACAGTTCTGAAGAACAGAAGCAAATAATTCATATTCCCAATGAATGTCACTAACTAGGGCTGCAAATGTTTCAAGTTGAGGAGTAAGATGCCTGTAGTTTCCCTGGTGATTCCTAAGATCAAACCATAGACTAATACCTATGCTCCTGGGTTAATACAGTGGAGACATTAGGACATGGCCTAATGCACACAAATTATGTCTTTTAAGAGACGGATATAGGGCCTCCCTGGTGGCGCAACAGGTTAAGTGCAGCACTATGAGGCTATTCATAACCACTGCAGCACAAGTTTGATACCCGGCCAGGGAGATTCCCACATGACACAGCAGACCTCTCCTGCCTTGCCTGCTGCCACCCTCAGCAGTGTACTTGAGTCGCTCTACCTGATCTGCTCCCCACTCTGTCTCTGGTGAATCCTCTCATCACCCCACACCTCAGGTCTACACCCCAGCTTGTATGCATAAGTAAATAAATCTTTTTTAAAAAAAAAAAAAAGACAGACAGACATAAGTGACATGCTGAGTATCAGAAATCATTATTTTTAAAGAGAGATGATCAGGATATGCCCTAGGGAGAGCGGCCAGGTTTTGAACTGAAAAATCAGGCTATATAACGTGGTGAGTACACGTAGATATCCGATGACAGGAACAAAACAATTTTTTGAAAATCGAGATGCCTAGTCTCCACAAAGGCTAAGAGAACCAGCCCAACAGCTCTTCTATGTGTATTGTATCATAGCATACAAGGATAGCGATGCTCATAGTAATAGCTAGCACTAGAGAACTGCCCTTGTGCACCAGACAGTTTTCATTTAATCTCCATGACAACTCTATGAAGTAGATACTACAACAATCTCTAGTTTACAAACACAAATATTGACATTCAGGGACATAAAGTAATGTACCCCAGGTATACCACTACAACCAGCCAGGCTGTGATTTGCAGAAAGATTTGTATGTACCTTTAAACACTATGCTATACTGCCTTTCATAATGATGCTAAGCTACCAGAAGATTCTAAAACACCTTTTCAGTAATCTAATAAACACTAATGGGTGCTTAAATATAACATTCGTATCCAAGTGTATTTCGTTGGATTCAAATTCTATCAAAATTACCTCACGCAAATCGAATAATTTGCAGTTAATCCCCATTCTTCACTACTGAGCAAATAAGAACTTTCCTCATAATCGGGTCTTTGTATTTTGATGTCATTTTCACACCTGTATATGTGTTCCACATGCTGCAGGGGCATCCCAGAGATAATATGAAAGTAGGCAGAAAGAAAAAGGCCAAGTTTTTGGAAGAACAAAAAATAAGTCAACTTGCTACCTTTAAGTACCGTGCAGAGGTTACACTGTCATCATTGAGATTATTACTGGTTTTAAAAGGCCCTAATCTGTAGTATCTTTGTGTGCTGAACATGAATATAACCCTGAAAATTTTTTATTAACTCTTGTTTTGAAGATATTTCAAATAATTCATTTTATATGTTTCACTGTGTAAATTTATCCAGTAGGACTGCAACATCCTAAATCAGCCTAGAATGATGTAATAGTGCATTGCATTGCATAATACCATCATGCACACATCATCCAGACTTGATTGCATCATTTTCTGATGCAATGCAGTACTACTGCCAGGCGGCTACTGAAGTAAGCTAACATCAGCAGTGCACTATAGAAAGTCCTATTGGAAAGTTGAGCACTGAAAATAATTCAGACTTTGTGTGAGTGAGATAGTTGAAGCTACTGTTCCATAGAATTGTTATTATTTTATCCATCCAGGCACAATACAGAACAGTCATGCCTCGAAAGTGTGTTAATAGTGTGGAAAATTTCTGCTCTATTTGTGGGGAAATGACATTTGCCAACCAGAAGAAAAGTATCACTTAACAAGTGAAGAAGGCTTATCATCTTTACTTCGGATGCAAGGTTGGTGACCAAGACAAGCCTTGGGCCCTGCATATGTGCTGTGCTACATGCACAACACAGCTGTCACAGTGGTTAAATGGCAAAAGACCATCGATGCTGTTTGCAGTCCCCACGGTGTGGAGAGAGCCAAGCAACCACATAAGACTGTTACTTCTGTTTGGTTCCTCCTCTTTCCGGCAAAATAATGAAGCAAAAGATTTTAAGAATAGTCTACCCAAACATTCCGTCTACATTGAAACCAGTCCCACATGCTGAGGGACTTCCTATTCCAGAATCTCCAGTGGAATATTCTCTTGATTCATCTGATGAGGAAAAGGGTGAGCTGACCTGTTCTTCTCCTGTTCCATCAGCATGCAGTGATCCAGATTTTCACTGTGGTGCATCATCAACCCCACACAAACTAGCACAAGAAGAACTAAATGACCTGGTTCGTGATTTGGACTTTTCCAAGAACAAGGCAGAATTGCTAGGATCAAGACTCCAACAATGGAATCTTCTAGAAGATGATGCCACAATTACTTTCTACCGAAAGCGCCACCAGCAGTTGGAGCCTTTCTTCAGAAAGGAAAGTACTCTGGTATTCTGTTCTGATATTGAGGACTTCATGAATGCCTTAGAAATCACTCACGACCCCCAAGAATGAAGACTATTTCTAGACTCTTCGAAACTCAGTCTTAAGACTGTGCTTTTGCACAATGGAAACTGTCTTCCAGCTATTCTAGTTGCGCATGCTGTCCACATGAAAGAGACATATGATAACTTAAAACAGCTACTTAATTCCATTGAGTATAACAAGTACATCTGGCACATCTGTGATGATTTGAAGCTAGTTGCCTTTTTAATGGGAATGCAGCAGGGATATACAAAATACATGTGTTTCTTATGTGAGCGGGATAGCCGAGCAAGTGAATTGCACTATTTGCGGAAGGAATGGACTCACAGACAAAATGTAGCAGTTGGAGAGAAGAATATCCAGCACCCAGCTCTGGTCGAGGTTCACAAAATCCTGCTACCACCACTTAACATCAAACTAGGTTTGATGAAGAATTTCGTGAAAGCCATGGACCGGACCTCACCAGGTTTCCGATACCTGCATGAAAAATTTCCTTTACTCAGCGAAGCAAAGATTAAAGAGGGAGTTTTTGTGGGCCCTCAGATTCGAGAGCTCTTCAAAGATGACCAGTTCAACAACTTGCTGCAGGGTGGTGCGAAACAAGCATGGAATGCTTTTCACCTAGCGTCTACAAACTTTCTTGGGAATGTTAGGGCAGAAAACAACAAGGAACAATTAGAAGACATGCTGATGCAGTATCAGAAACTTGGCTGCAATGTATCTCTAATAATCCACTTCCTTCATTCCCATCTGGATTTCTTCCCTGAAAACTGTGGTATGTTTAGTGATGAACATGGCAAACATTTTTATCAAGATATCGCATCAATGGAACAAAGATACCAGGGAAAATGGTCCATTACAATGCTGGCTGACTACTGCTGGGCACTCCCCAGAGATGCTCCTGAACAGCTGTACAAGAGACATGCAAAGACATCTAAGAAGTAGTCTATGACTTGATTTTTTACAGGTATTAACCATAGGCCTATTACTATTAGCATTCATTTTGTGATGTAAAACATCAATTTATTGCAGATTACAAAAAACTAGAGCAAAAATTAGAATTTGACTGTTATATTCATGTTGAGCACATACAAATTGATAGGAAATGACTAATTTTATTTCAGTAACATGATTTTTGTAAAAATTTGTTGATCCATGTTATCAGAGGGAAGGGGGGAAGTAAATTGGGTAAAAGCAATCCATTATGTGGTTAGAATGGTACTTGTAGTGGTAAATTTAATGTAGTATGTATAGATGTTGATTTTTAATGACACACACCTAAAATATATAATGTTGTAATGTTACAGCAATAAAAAAATTTAATTCCATGCGAGTAACAAATGAGGTTTCACTGAAAATTGGAAACTGGAGTCTTGCCAAAATAAAATCTACAATTTTTAACCAAACTAAATTTTCCATAGCTTATCATTTTTAAAAAAATCTTTCTCCATCCTTTTGTTGACTCCTTGGAATGTCAAAGATGAAAATTCAAAATGTTCCATAAAAAATTGTCTCTGACAAGAGGTTTTCTCTTCCCTTAGTGCAATTTTATCAAAATAAATAGAACAAAAGAACCTAGTGCAGCTGCACTTTCATCTACTCACAGTCCTATTGCTTAAGATACAACGGAACAAGTGTGTGGAAGACACCCAGGAAATCTGTGAGCGCTGTCCTCTAGTCCACGGATGCTGGGTCAGCCAGCAGCGGGCACCCCTACGTTGGCACAGAACTTCATACAGTGAAAGACTGGGGGCCTTTGTCCTCTTTGGATTAAGAAAGCAGAGTACAGATTCAATTATGAAATGATTGTCACTTAGGTGGAAGAGGTCTTCTCAAACCAGCTGGCCTTTCCCTTAGAGAAAACTGTGTTTTCTCTGCCACATTTTTCTGACATTTCAGTTTATTCAAGCGCTTCATTTCATAATCCCTTTCAAATTTGACACCTGAAAAATAAAATACATGAAGCACTCCAATTGACATTTTTCCCCAGCTGTAATTTAGTCAAAACAGAACACTTATCACACAGAAAAATTCATGATCTTGAATACCAGACAAGAAGACAGGACTACATAGATAAAGGATGTATGTATGAATGAGCATATTTCAATATTTCTCTGATAAGCAAAATAACTCACACAAAACTTGTAATTTACTAAAGTAGTTCTTTTTTATTTTTGAATGTAAGTAGTTTACTTTGCAGGTGGTTTCAGAGAATACCAGTTGGGGACATGGGAGAAGTGAGACAGAGAAGGGAAATGAGACAATAGAGTATTCATTTTTTGATCAACAATGACAGACTGGGTCTCAATATTCCTAACTTTGGGATATTGGACTGAACTTCCTTCATTATCCCTCCTAAAGAGCAAGGAAGTTGGGAAATTTATCCTCCAAATTCTTTTTTTTTTCAGTAATTTCTTTTTATTTACAGTTTGTATTCAATGCAAATCAATTCTATAACATGAGAAGTTACTATGAAATCAAAGCATAAATAA